>CM034306.1:35668491-35971997 GCA_019925795.1 Dendrobium chrysotoxum | reverse complement strand
CAAGCTTTTAACCCCTGCGTAGCATTCTTGGACATTTGTGTTTATAAATTTAGCACATTTGTCAAAGCACATGTGGGGAATCATATTTTATACATGATGTGGATTTTAAAAATATTTTAAAAAAATAAAAAAATAAATTAATTGCTCAAGTGATTATCGTTGAAACGTACACAATATTTCATTGGGGTTTAAAATATTCTTTTTGTCCGCTTGTAATTGCGGAACCAGTGGCGTGAAAACACAAAGTAGATTCCCTCTTTAGATTCCTCTAACTTTCAAATAAGACAGGTTTTGTCCTTACATGAGTTATTTAAAGATAAGTGTGGCCCTATCATCTTCTGAAAATTACAAATTTTAATAGTACATGAGTTTTATAAGCACAGGTAGGACTGACTAACTCTTTCTCTCTCTTGATAATTTGAAACTTTGTTCATATCTAAGTTTTATAAACGTAGGCCGGGTTCACAAGTTATCACCCCCTTCCTATAAATGGGTAGAGGTTTCAATTCAGTTTTTTCATTCAATTCTAATTCTCTAAAGAAATTCTCTAGAGTTTGTGTTCGTTCTGGTGTTGACAAGGAAATTCCGTGCTTGAAAACATGCTCTTCAAAATCTTTTCGGGTTCCATTTAAGTCTTTTAAATCTTGTAGTTTTTATTTAGTCATTTCTTTTATAGCAATTTTAGGTCTGATTCCCTATCAACTTGTTTAAGTCAAGTTTCCTGTTTAGTCTGAATTTCGGCAGCCTCTTGGCACCTTCCCATCTTAAGGGGAATTTTAGGAGAGCTAAGCTTGTTTACCATGTTATAAAAAATATATATGGTCGGTGTCGAGTGACATCGCAACTGAAGACGTGAGGGAGTTCAGTTTATGTGTGAAGGAATGGGAGAGAACAAGAGTTGGGGAAGTAGAGAATAACCAATAGGGGAAAGACCTGGTGATTAATTTAATCCTTAATTTTTTTATTTTATTATATTCTTTTCTCCTTTTTGTAGGATGAGACGGCTTGCAGGATAAGTGTAGAGCTGGTTTTTGCAGGGATTAGATTGGGCAGAGTCTATGATTTGAATTTTTTTATTTCCTTTACCTTTTTTTAATGTGTATATAGATATATTTAGAATTTATAAAATTGAACTAGAATAATTCTTAAAAGGAGTAAAAAGGCTGTGTTGATCCCCATGCAGTTTTTTGCTTTCCGTGCATCTCGATTTTTGTGACACCACCTTAAAACTAGTGCCAAGTTCGCCTTTTTGCTCGTACAAAGACCCTAGCAATATGACCGCCATTTCTATATGATTTTGATATTCCGGACACAACGACAATCTATTTTGCGAATGGACGACATTTGGGCAACATCGAGCAACATTTCGACTGTAGCCCATCGATTTTGATCGTCTTCACTCAAATCGATCGTGAGTGGTTTTTCCCTGGGTAATTTTGATATTCTGAGCGCAACAGTGAAGTTTGCTTCGTGATGTTGTTTGGGTAGTTTCGTGCACAGTCACCTCGAAATTTATGCCAATTTCTTCTTTTTGCATTGTACAATGACCAAGATAATATTATAGCCTATTCTAGGTAATTTCAATGTTCTGGACTCAACAACACCGTCCCTTTTGTGAACAGACGACATTTAGGCATCGTCATGCAACGTAGCGTTTGTAGTCTATCGATTTTTATCACATTCGGTGATTTGATTGCGAGGGGTCCCCCCTTAGGTAAATTCGATGCTCTGCTCATATTGGCGCAGTCTGTTTGGCAATCAAAAGTCGTTTAGAAGATTTCAAACCTCTTCACTTGTTGAAAGATTTGAAGTATGTGAGGTTTCTTGGGTTATATTTTTTGTTTATAAAACCAATTTTAATTTGGAATTTAATGATATTTGTTTTAATTATGGATGATGAAATATTTGAATGAAAGCTCTTGGGTGTACTAATACTTATAAAAAGGATTAACAATAGATTACTTAATAGAATTGAGTTTTTCTTTTTAAATTTGGTATGACAACATTTCATATTCATTGTTGAGGGAAAACTTTGATGCCCTTATTATAAGCACAATAATCAAATTTTTTAATGCTTAATGAAACCAGAGTAGATTTGTATCAAAGAAGATTTCAATCAGATTATTTAGTTTAGCCATTACACGAGAAGTATAAACCAAAACTTGTTGATGTATATTATGATGTTTCTACTAGTCATACAAAGTTAAGTGATCAAAAAAATCATGCATACTATAATATGATATATAATTCAACTACCTTCAAGTTTGTATAAATTTTGTTGAATACATTGTTTGAAGAACCTCCTAACAGTAAGCCTGACAATTTACTACTTGTATGGTTGTCAAAATGGGTTTTCGGGTCGGGTATCGGTCCAAACATAACTCAAACTCAAACTTAAACTCAAATAAACAACAATTCAACAAACACAACTCAAACAACTCTCAATAAACTCTTAACAAACACAACTCTGAACTCAACAACTCTCAAACTCACAACCAACTGCTCTTCAAACAATAGCTCTGAAACTCTCCACACAACCAAAACTTTCAAACAACTCACAAACCCATCCCCATATACAAACTTTCTAATGCTCCTAGACAAAGCTCCAAAGTAGTACGAACTGCAAACGAGTAAATAAAAATTTATTAGCATCGAAATCAAAATGCTAAAGAAGGAAAAAGACAAGGCTACTGGTAAAATAACTACTAGTATAATAGACAACACTAAAAGAAAAAGAAACTACTGTAGCAAAACACTGGTGTCACACAACGACAACTGCTGGCTAATAAGTGACAAGCTAGTAAACAACTGAAAACTATAGTGTAGTGTCAAAACAACTGTTGTTCACTTAATAAAACAAACAAAATCATATTCAAATTATTGGGCATCCTAATCTATAGGACTAGGTTGTAATACTCATTATTGGGCCGCTTTTAAGTAAAGTAATAAGATCTATTTTCAGGCATCTTTCAAAAGAAGTTGTAAGACATGTTACTTAAGAGAAACTCCTCTCAAAATAAATCTGAATTTTTGTGCAGCTTAGCCTATATGGTTAAATTGTAAGACCCACTAATGCGCTACTTCCAAAAGGAAGCAGTAAGACCCATCATACCCAAATAATTAAGCAAACTTCTAATTAGAGTCGTAAAACTTATTATTTGGAAAACTTCTAAATAAACTATCAAACCCCCAAACAATCAAATTCAAATCAATGGGCATCCTAGTCTATAGGAGTAAGTTGTAAGACTCGCCAACAAACAACTTCTAAGTGAAGTAATAAGACCCGCATTTTTGGAAATTTCTAAATAAAATGCAATATCCCTAAAATTTTAACCAAATTCAAACTAATGGGCATCCTAGTCTATAGGACTAGGCTGTAAGACCCACAATTAGGCCACTTCTAAGTGAAGTAATAAGACCCACTTACAAGTATCTTCCAATAGAAATTATAAGACTGGTTACTTGAGAGAAATTTCTCTAAATTAAATCTGAAATTTCGGGCAGTTTAGCCTATAGGAGTAAATATAAGACCCACTAATAGTATACTTCCGAAAGGAAGCAGTAAGACCTGTTTTATTTAAATAACTAAGCAACTTCTAATAGGAGTCGGGAAAATCAATTATTTGAAAATTTTTTAAATGAAATATCAAACACTCAAACATAGATGTACAAACATCTCTTGTTTAAAAATCAAGATAAAAGCTTCAAGTGAGAATTTCATCTTTAAATAATGTTTTGAAATAAATTAATTATGATGCTAATCCTATGTCGAAAGTATGTGGAATTTCTATCATGGTTTTTTCTGCAAGATACATAAAAGCACTGGCAGTTATGCAATGGGCATCTTGGTTTAAATGATTAAGTTGTAAGAACTGCTTTCAGACAACTTCTTAAGGGAAGTCATAAGACCTACCCCAATTCCAAAGAAAATTATCAGGCAGTTTCGCCTATAGGGTTAAATTGTAAGACCCACCGATGAGTTACTTCTATAGAGAAGCAGTAAAACCCATCAAATCCAAACTTTTAGGCAACTTCTAAAAGGAAGCTGTAAGACCTACCCCAAATAATTAAATCACCGGGAAGTCTTGCTATAGAGTTAGATTCTAAACCCATCTTTAGGCAACTCATAAATAGAGTTGTAAGTCTCACTTCAAATTAAGCCTACAGGAAACTTTTAAGGAATTCGTAAGACCTGTCAACCAAATTCAAAATTAATGGGCAGCCTTGCTATAGAGTTTGGTTGTAAGACTCTCTTTACGGGCTACTTTCAATGAAAGCCGTAAGTCCCGATCCAAATTTAAAAAACCCGGGCTACTTCTAAGAGTAGTAAGACCCGTTTCAATTCAAACTTCTGGGTAACTTTTAAATGAAGTTATAAACCCCAAACCAAACCAACTACTGGTATTTTAATAGATGTAAACCCCAAAATTCAAATAAAATTAAAGCTCAAATCTAACTACCTTAGTATACTCGATATCCTTGAGAGGAGGCAACCCATGGCTGCTAATCAAATTTCCTAGACACTAGGGGTGTCAAAATCGGGTTATAGGTCAGGTGGCACGACCCGACACGAAACGCGTGAATGGAAGAATGGCGAACAACGAACTCCCTCTTGTCTTGGTCGTTAATTCGCATCTCAGCGAAGGAAGAGAGGGCGGGATTGTCGACCATCATCTTCCATTCCAAGCACGGCAATCATCTTTCATGGCTTTTATGATTGATCATGCGAAGGTAAAATAGGTTTAAAACAAAGTGCACTTCGATTCCAGCCGGCCTTATTCCCAGAACTTTGAGACAACTCAAACCCCGTTGATGTCCCGTCACACTCCGACGTTGGCCACTACAAATCCAAAATCTGGACTTCGATTTTAGTGAGACATGAAATCGAATCCAGTCCAAAAGAAAGCATAATCATTGCAGGCTTTGGACGAAAAGCGAAGGGCTTGGCATAGAAAACTCCTCTAGTATGTCCACCTCGTCCTCGTCCTTGAACTCCTAGAAATCGACTTTGAAGTCATAGTCGAACTTGGCTTCACTAATCTTCCAGACACCATTTCACTTTTTCTACATCTTACTGTGATCCACCCATAGATAGTCACCGATTGCTCTTCTATTTTATCAATACAGAAATGTTGTTGTAAAAATAAACGCCAAATAAAATAAAATCTTTAAAGACCTCTTTTCTTCGAAGATGGCATCACGGCAGTGTTCAGATTTAATATAGTAAAGGTTCCTAGAGGAAGGAAACATTAAAATTGATGATATAATATTGTTGCAGCCTACGGGTTCTTCCTATTATTGAGAAAGAGAGTGAGTAAAGCGTGTCGGAGGCGGTCTGGCAGGTCTAAGGGTAAAATCGGGACAACACCGAGTTAAAATCGGGTTTCCGGGTTGACCCGAACACGACCCGAAATTCAAAACAGGTTGAAAATCAGGACCCAAAACTAACTCGTTTTTAAAACGGGTTGACCCTAACCCAAAAAATTTGGGTTGAGTTCGAGTCGGGTTTTTGGGTTGTGTCAATTTTTGACACCCCTACTAGACACTACGGTCAATGATTGTTAGAGTTGGTAGATTGAAACCTACGGTATGCCCGGAACGGCAGAATCATAGGATCTTGATCGGCTTTACCTCCATTTTTTTTTCATAATTGAGATTAAAACACCTAAAAATTATTCATTCTTAATCGAGAGTTCTCTCTTACGTGTTAAGAGAGGTAATTAACTATGAGTGCTTGTGCTCATGCGAAGTAAGAGCCCCAGATTTAATTAACCCTAACACTACCCTTAGGGAAAATCTGATTAACTAGAATCTGACTTAAGGAGAATAAAATCCTACAGCTGCTAAGCGAGATTCATGCATTCGTGCTATTTTTCTTGAGTCAACAGGTGCCTAAATGTAGTGTTAAATAAGCAAGGGTTCCCACATTATGGACCGATGTAGGCAAAAAGCTAGTCCATAAAATTAGGTTCAAGATAAAAACTTGAATATATATTCTCCTCCAGATAAATTAATATAATTAATATATATATATTATGATTCATAGGAAGATAAATATTCTATGTAATTAGTAAATTAAATATGTTGAAGAGATGGCTAAGGAGATTGATAGTTAAGGATTTAATTATGGTATTCATGTAGGGGTCATACTGGAAATAATATGTGTGATTATAGATAAGAGTTTGAAGTATAGTGTTGTAGAAATTAATAGAATTGGAGATAGAATTTTAGCTTTAAAGATTATTGTTGATGTTAAAATTATTAATATTATAAATGCTTATGTTTTTTCAAGTTGGTTTGGATATGTACTCAAAATTAAAATTTGAAATGATTTAAAAAAATTAATATAGAAGATACATCTTGAAGAAAGAGTTTTTATTAGAGAGATTTAAATGAACATGTTGGTAAAGTGTTAGATGATTTAAAAGCATTCATCATGATTATGAGTTTGGAGCGATTAATGAAGGTGGTAGGACCACATTAAATTTTATTCTAGCTCAATGCTTTATGGTGCCGAATGTTGCCATTAAAAGAGAAGCATAATACTAAGTTAAGTGTTGCAAAGATGAGGATGCTCAGGTGGATGAGTGGCTTTACCCTTAGAGATAGGATACGAAATGAGCATATACGTGAAAAGGTTTGGAGTAGTTCCAGTGGAAGATAAGATTAGAGAGAGTCGCCTTAGATGGTTTTGGTCACATAAAACAGCGGCCTCCGATGACCCGGTTAGGAAAGTAGAGGTATTAGATTTGACTTATGTTAAGAAAGGTAGAGGTAGACCTAAAAAGACTTGGTTAGAAAATATTAGAAATAATATTTCTTTATTAGATTTAAACGAGAATTTGACTTCTAACAGGACACAATGGAGAAAAAGGATTCATGTAGCCGATCCCACATAGTGGGATAAAGGCTTGATGTTGTTGTTGCTGTTGCTATTATGATTTTGTAATTGTTAATATCTTATTTAAGAAAAGAGATGAGCATCTCATCACTTATAAGAATGATATAGTAAAACTTAGATTGATTATATTCTTATAAGGAAAATAGATCATTTAGATTACAAAGATTATAAGTTATTCTGAGTGAAAGGTTTATGTACCCAGTATCTCTTGTTAGTTTTGGACTTTAAGATAAAGTAAGAAATATGAAAAATAAAGTAAAATATTATCCTACGATTAGATGGGTCATTCAAAGAATATTAATAAAAATATTTTTGAGAGTAAGATTCAAGGTCTTAAGATTTTGATTGTACATGAGAATGTTAATATTATGTGAAAAAAAGTAGCTAGTGATATTAATAATATTACAAAAGATGCACTTGAAGTATCAAAATGAAATGCTCCTAATAGTAAAATAGATCGTGGTGGAATCAAAATGTGTATGAAAAGATAAAAAATAATAAATTTTATTATAAAATTAGTTTCGGTGTAAAAGCTTGAAAAATTAGGAAAAATATAAAGAGACCCGTAAGAAGTCTGAGAAAGTAATATGTGATGCAAATAATTTAGCTTTTAATGATTTATATAATGGATTATATACTAAGAAGGGCAAAAGATATATGTATAAGTTAGCCAAACAAAAAAATATGAGAAAGAAGGATTTATTTCAAATGAAGTGCATTAAGGATGAAGATAAAAATTGCTTTATTAGATGAGGATATTCAATAAAGGTGGATGAGATATTTTGATAAATTTTTGAATGAAGATTGTGATAATGCGATTGACTTTAGTGACCTTAGCATTCTAATGAAAATAGAGATTTATGTTTTTTATTGGCGTATTAGTAAAATAGAAGTTAGTGAGGCTTTAAAGAAAAATGAAGTGTGGAAAAGCTGTTGGGCTTGATGATATTCCAATAGAGATATGAAAATTCTTAGAAGATGAAGGAATTTCTTGGTTTACAAAACTTTCAAGATTATTTTGAAGACTAAAAAGATGCTAGATGAGTGAAGGAGTGTGTTGATTCCTATTTTTAATAATAAAGGTGATGCATAAGAATGTGTAAATTATTAAGGAATAAGTTACTGTGTCATACTTTAAAACTATGGGAGAGAATTATTAAGATGGGTTATGACATGATACTAATGTTTCTTAAAATTAATTTGGATTCATGTCGGTTAGGTCTATTATGGAAGCTATGCATTTATTGAGAGGTTTAATGGAGAAGTTTAGAGAGAATAGGGTGGATCTACATATAATATTTATTGATTTGGAGAATGGCATATGATAAAGTTCTAAGAGAAATGCTCTGGAGAGTTCTATAATAGACATTTGCTTTAAGCCCATATTTTTTTGCTTTAGTCATGGATGTTCTTACTAGACATTTGCAAGAGGATGTACCATAGTGTATGCTTTTTGCTGATGATATTCTTTTTGATAGAGAGAAAGTTGAAGGTAAACTTAAATTATGGAGGTCAACCTTAGATTCTAAAGGTTTTTGTTTGAGTAGATCTAAAATTGAATATGTGGAGTGTAATTTTAGTAATAATAGATCTAGCAGGTGGATTGTGACTTTGAGCAATCATGTTATTAATAAGAGTACATGTTTTAGATATCTTGGGTCTATTACTTAAACTGATGGTGAAATAGATGAGGTTATTATTAGTAGAATTCAAGTTGGATGGTTGAAGCAGAGGAAAGCATCGTGGCTGTTGTGTGATAGAAAAGTACCCTTGTATAATACCCAACATATTCGAAATAAATGTAAGTTTAAACTTCCTCTAAATGTTTATTTATTTACATTAAATTCTACTTTTAAACCCAAGCATTTTGACATATAGAAGTATACGTAAAGTATGAATCTAATTGTCTAATTTAATTAATTGTATAGCTAATGTATTTAACTGTTTGTAATTGACTGTTTATGATTATAACAGTTAATAAAAATCTATGTATTAGGTATATGAACAATTAATGCATTTCAGATTCTTATTTCCCTATTTCCACTTAAGCTTGCATGCATTGGTTGATCTTGCCTTAGTCCATCCAACAGTTAGCAATAGAGTAAGAGCTTAGTGGAATTAAGTATATATATATATATATATATATATATTAAAATGTATGGTGGAATCTTACGGCTGAGAATTTTTGTTTTTTTAGCAGTATAGAGTAGTGGATATTAAGGATCACATATGACTCAATAGTTATTCCCTACCCACCCGTTCTCTGAAGCTTGGCATTGTGGGTGAGCTGGAGAAGGAATTCAGCGGAGGGGGGCAGTTCTTTTTGGTGTATATACGTTTTGGGTGTGCATAGAGGTTAAAGTGGAAGCTGTACAAAGACTTTTGGATATGCAAGTAAATTTTAAAGGCTTTAGTAAAGCTCTATTTCATTTAAGATGTGTATTTTACTTTAGATATATTATATATGTTTCCTATTATGAAAATCTGATGTGTTATAATGAGTTGTGTTAGGATAATTTGAATAAACTACTTATCTAAATCTGGTTTCAGAATGAGGGTAAGTGAGGAGACAATCTATTTAGATTATTCTTCTCTGTTACACTCTAGATTGATTGGAGGGGGTTAAAATGAGGTGTGACACCCTAGAACTTATGAAAAATTCTATAAGATGGTGGTGAGACTTGCAACGCTTTTTATCACAGAATATTGGCCATTAAAAGAGCAGGCATAAAATTAAGTTAAGTGTTGTAGAGATAAGGATGCGGGTGGATGAGTGGCTTCACTCTTAGAGATAGAATGCGAAAAAAGTATATACGTGAAAAGGTTAGAGTAGCAGTGGTAGATAAGATAAGAGAGAGTCACCTTAGATGGTTTGGTCACATAAAATGTCGCCTTCTGATAACTCGGTTAGGAGAGTATGTGTATTAGATTTGGCTTATGTTAAGAAAGGTAGAGGTAGACCTAAAAAGACTTGGTTAGAAAATATTAGAAATAACTTTTTTTTATTAGATTTAAATGAGAACTTGACTCTTAACGGTACATAATGTAGAAAAAAGATTCATGTAGAACCTCACCCGCATAATGGGATAAAGGCTTGATGTTTTTTTTTCTCTCTTAAATTTATCAAATTGTCAATTTTTTATTTTATTTTATTTGAAGAAAATGATTATGTCTTGATGTTGTTGTTGTTATTTTATTTTATGTTGTACAATCTGGGAGTAGTTATGCAAGCAAAAGAAAAATGTCATTATTTCTTCATTGTAAATTAGCATCACAAACTTTGTCAAATATGTATATAAAAGGATAGATCAGTCAATGCATTAAATCATAGAATTGCAACAACTATAAGATAGAAATATAATCATCTGTATCAACTTAAAGGATTTTAGCTGTCCTGTTAATCCTTAAATTATCTCTCTTTTAACTTGGTGCCTACAATTATACATTTTATTTAAATAAAAAATTTATCATCATCATCAAATCACAATCATCTCAATGATTAAATCAACATTATCTTAATCTCATTAAAATTACTAAATTTATTTTCTTAAATTTATTTATAAACTTTCAAATCTAAATATGTACCTTGAAAGTTCTCATTATTCTTTTTTACAAAACAAAGAACATCCTACAATTATACATTTTATTTAAATAAAAAATTTATCATCATCATCAAATCACAATTATCTCAATGATTAAATCAACATTATCTTAATCTCATTAAAATTACTAAATTTATTTATAAACTTTCAAATTTAAATATATACCTTGAAAGTTCTCATTATTTTTTTTACAAAACAAAGAACATCTATTATGTTCCTCCTCTCTCACACTTCGAAATTCAAACAGAATTTCATAGGAAATAATTAGTAGGATTTATTAATTACAAATCAATAAAATTCTAAACTGATTTTATATTTAAGGAAAAGAAAAATGAATATATTCTCAATACCTTAAATCTTATTTTGGAAATCAAAGTATAAGTCGTAATCAAAATCCTGCTTGGCTTGATCTCACACAAAACTATGTTTGACTCCACTCCATACTCCTACCAAGATTCCTTTTAACATTTTAAAAATTGAAATTAGGGTTTATCCATTTGATCAAGTACAAAAAGTCAAGTTAACTCGAGAAAATCGCATTTGGTCTCTCTTCGGATGGCTTTTTTCTCCCTCTGTCATATGCGATCAACTTTATGCTCTTGCATGCAATCGCAAGCCTTGATCACCCAGTCTCTCCATCATTCTCACTCTCGCTCTTGCGTTCCCTCTATCTTTCTCGCTTCTCTTTGCTCGTATTTGCACTCCTCTCGCTGTCTCCTTGAAATAAGTGGAACCGGCTTGTCGGTTCTATTGAACCAATGCAGTTAGTTTATATTAATTTTTTTTTAAATAAAGTTTTACATGAGTCACCACTCAAGTACCGTTGGTAATTGTATGTATGGTGTACTTCCATCTTGCAAGGGAATAGGTGTTGTGCTGAAGCATAATTTGTGCTGCTAAAGCGAAAAAACACAGTTTTGCAGCGTTTGACTTCACCCTTTCCTGTAAATTTTTATACTAGTTATAGTATTAACGGACTTAGTTGGAGGATAGTTTTAGTGCTTTTTCATAAAAGTGAAGCCATAAAGTTCCCGCTCACAAAAGCATGCAACGTTGTGTTGTGTAGGAGCATCCGGATGGGTTTTTGTTTAGTAATTGTCCATATCCTTTCTATTTCAGGATCCTAATTTCTGGACATACAGACCAATGTCGGACCTGATGATCCGCACAGCTGCCGATGATGTTCGCTTTCTCCTGCATATTTATCATAAAATGATGGATAAGTTGAACAGAAAATCCTTGTGGCATCTTGCTGTTCGTGGATGTCTATACTGCAGATGTTTCTGCATTAATAACAATAACTATGCTGATTGGACACCTCCTCCTCCTATTCCTGGTATTATTGTCTTGGGCTGAGATTTCATATTTAATTTGCCATGTTAAAGTTGATTGATCCTTTGTCACATATCTTCCTGCATCATTGTATTTGCGTATCTGAAGTATAGAAACTAGTTAGCATGATTTAAATTTCCGAATTATCAAATATATTTTGAGTCCTTCCCCTTTTGGGAGGATTTCGTTATTCAAACACGTGGCATAAGACATTTCTATTGATTGTTTAATGATTTTTCAGATAGCCTAGTTACTGAAGGCTATGCTCCTCAGGAAGAAATTCTTTCAGTGTTGGATGTTCCTCCCGGAAAAATGGGACTGGTTATTGGTAAAAAGGGTGCAACTATTCTATCAATAAAAGAATCCTGCAAGTGAGTTGTTTCTATACTTAAAAAACGCTTAACTGCTAATCCTCAAGATATTTTACTCAACTACTCTGTTGTATATTTTCAGCGCAGAAATTTTAATTGGTGGATCCAAGGGTCCTCCAGACAAGGTAAGTCTGAGCTTGTATGGTGACAAGAAACTCATATTGAAGAAAATAATTTTGCTCGATACCAATACAAATATCTAAAAAGGTCATAACAAACCTTTATACATTGTCCAAATATTGCTAAAATCATATTTACCGTTGGGTTTCAAATTTGTTTGTATCTACAGGTTCCCTTGTTTCACTTGTAAAATGAGTTCAGTATTATCTATTAACAGTTTATAACAGCACTTCCTTCTGCTGAATTTTCAATTTTTCATATTTTGTGATTCCCATAGGTCTTTATTATTGGACCGTTGAAGGAGGTGAGGAAAGCAGAAGCCATTATCCGAGGGCGGTATGTGACCTGGTAGCTTCTGTCAAGGTATTCTCAACCAAGATGGGTAATAAAAACCCATCCAACGAAATTTCTCTCTCGGTTAACGTATTCAGTTATGTTATATATTTATAATCATGCTGTATGCTATTTAAAAGAGATGTGTTCAAAACTTTACACTGCTGCTGTTTATACATGCCAAGGGATCACTTGCTTTTCTTTCTTTTTCTACCTCTTCTCTCATTCCGCTTGAGAAACTCAATTTGATCTTCCATCTGTTATTGCATCGAATCTTTCTCAGTTTCATTATTCCTTCTCGAGATGTAAAATGTTCACTGAATTTCGTGAATTTTGTTTTTCCAGTTTCATTTGAACCACCCCGAATGAGTTAAAAAGACAGGAGAGGTTATTCTATGCGGACACCGGACAGTTCTCCTGTCTGGTTACGCTTAGGTACCGAGCTCGGTACCGAGCGGTATCGAGCGCGGTATATTTTTGAGGTGATGTGGTGCATTTTTATTGGTCTCCGGATGCCATCCGGACTCCGCACAGAATAATTTTTCAAAAGACAGGTTTGTAATTTTGTGAAAGGATAAGTACAGTTTATTTATCTGCGAGAATCCGACAGAGAAACTGTTTGCAATCAAACTGAATTCAGACAGAGTAACAGTAGTTTGAGTTTAATCTATAGAAATAATGAATTACTTGCTCATCCTATCAGCATCTCTACTTGAGAAACTTGACAAAATTTCCAATTCTTTCCATGAATGCTGGGGCCGCTTGAGCCCTAAGCTGGCAGGTAATAAATGGGTAGGGTAGTGTAGGGTAGGGCAGGGTAGGGCTACTGGGGGCATGTGATTTTATCCATGGAAAGCACCGTGGTCCTGCAATCTAGCCCAAAATGAAGGAGGGAAATACAGGAAATATGATATACTCTTCTAGAATGGTTTCGTTTTTTTAAATTTTCAGAGAGGCAGAGCTTTGACCTAAATGCAAGATTATATCATAAAATTTGGCATACTTGTGCACTATTTGTAACTCCCTACTTATATGCGAGGGTTAAGGCTAACAATAAATAGTTTATAACTTATTTTATATAGCTTGTAATGATGAAGTGATTTGTCTGAAGTATGTGCAGATTGTGTATTTGTCTAACATTTATTTAACAAATATGGAAGGCAACATCTAAGCATCCAATTTAAAAAGAAAAAATTACGAACATATGTATTTTATAACATGTTATGAATAATAATTTTAATTTTAAAAATATATTACATAAATAATTTAAGGTATTCGTTCACTTATTTTAAAATATATTAAATAAATTACTCAATACTCATTTAATATAATTTTATTTTTCTTCTCTTGCTTTAGTTTATTGTGATTTTTTAAACATTTATTTATTATTATTTATTTTTTAATAATATTTATGTTAGTTTCAACTTAACAATCTAGAATATCATGTGGTAATTTATTCTTTAATTATTTCAAAATATTATATTTTTATCTATAAATAAAAAAATAAATTAATGTTTATATAAATTATTTTATATTTATTTATGAATTATTGTATAATTTTTAAAAATTTTAAGATATAATATTATAATATCATGTCTAATTTGTATTTGTATTTTATACTTTTAATAATAGATATGTACCATATTCATGTTTTATGTTTTTATTGATAAGTCAAATAGTGTAGTTAATTTTGTAATGAATGAGTCTGGTTGGCAGCTATCCCATGCACGGACTTTTGGATGAGTTCTTAATTAAGAGTGAAAATTTCTAGTTGATATACCAGTGCTTTGGATTAGTACTTAGTAGTTGAGTTTTGTGGACAAGTAGTTCAAAGGAGTAGGTGATTTTTTCTATTTCTGGTTGAGTTTAGTAAGCTTAGTATTGAGAATCAAGTATAATCTACCTCATAGGTGGGCTTGGGATACTTGATTCTAAGCAATTAGAAGTTGTGAGTGACTTGAGGTTGGCAACTATTGAGATATATGTGACTAGTGCATGTCCTAGAATCAATGGTTAGATAGGCTCAATTTAGGCTCCTATGATGATTTGTTCAATTTAACTCAAATAAATATGGATGTATTTCTTAGACCGCGTCCTCCATTTTATATTCTTTCATTCTTGTAATTTGTAACTTCATTCAGTTCTTTTCTATTAGTTTAAATGCCTCAGTTGTTGGCGGAGGCCTTTCGTCCCAATAATGAGTTTAAGTTCAAAGTTTTAGCCTTCATTTAGGACGACTTTCTTAATACTTTTTAAAACAACTTTATAGTACAAAAAAATTTTGTATTAGGAAGATGCTTTAGAAAGCAGTAAAAAAGTCGTCCCAAACGAAATTTTAGCATTTGTTTTTTTTGCTTAACACTTAAATTTATTAAAAAAAAGCTCGGGTCATTTTCCAAACTTTTATTAGCGTAAAAAGTGTCCATTTCGATTGATGTTCATTTTGCCCCCCCTTTTACTTAAGAAATAGGGCTAATCATCCTCTTGAGGAACCGAGTTTCTTATTTTGAAGTATGGAATGGAATGAAGAGGCGGAGAGGACCAAAAGATATAGAATGTGACACACACAAGTCACTTGCAGCAACGTGATGCCCGTGCGATGGCAACAGCAAGGCTCAGCTTTATTATCCTTTGAATTGGTACCTATTTAGTAAACATGCAATAATACTATTAACATATATGAGTAAAGGGATTTGAGATAAGGGGGAGATTCTTCTTAGTATGTCAAGTAATGGATAGGGGCAGAGCTAGGTGGGGCCTTCGAGGCATAGGCTTGCATAGGCTAATTCATATAACAAATTGAAAATGACATAACAATTTATTTTTAAAGCCTAAAACCCACAAAACGGTCTATTACCGCTGCCCATCATACAACATCTAAAACTCGCATGATAATTAATTTTAAATTTAAAAACAAAACAAATCTGTAGTTGCGGGTCAACCTAGCACTTCTTGCTTTGTTAAACAGCCTCTAAACAAGTAGATCACATGGTAATTTACTCGTAAGTTTTTATTTTTTTTATTTAAATTATTAATTAAATTTTAAACATTTTATATATATATATATATATATATATATATATATATATATATATATATATCTATATATATATATAAAAGTGAAATGAACCACCCGTAAAAAGTTAAAAATATGTTAGAAATCATCAATTTGTGTCTTCACTAATAAAAATTCTTGGCTTCGCCTAGACAACATTTCTTCTTTGGAGGCTATGATAGTATGCAGAGTAAGGGGAAACTATTTTATTTCTCTATTTATTTTTCTCTTTCAAATAAGATTTTAAAGATTTTTGGTGAAATAAAACAATTTGCTGAAGTAAAAATTGTTGGAATCGGTGGTGGAACTGATTAAATGTAAAAATGTTCATAGTACGGCTCAAAATTAAATTCAAATGGAAATAATTTTTTTTAATTGATTCAAAATGTCTCCTGTTCTTTTATGATCTATGGAATAAAAATAATTTTTAGAGCCTTTGCTCATTTACTATTTTACTAAGGATTCAATGATATTCTTAAAAAAATTAATGATAGTAAAATATGGCAATCAAACGTTAAAGAAATTATCTTTGAACATACAAATGCTAATGAAATATAGCATTCTTATATTTTGGAAATTTTAGTAAATTATTTAATTTTTATAATAATATTTATTAATATCATATGTTATCATTTAAATAATTATTATATATTTTTATATTTGTTATATCATGAAGATTCAATAATATATTTCAATTGAACTTTTGAATTTTAAAATTTTCCTTATTTTGCTTTAATATCGGTCCTAATTAATTAAATCTAGAAATCGATAGGGTAGTAATGCTCTTTTTTTAATAGGATTTTCAATTAATTGACATCCATAATGTTTCTCAACCTCTACAATTATTAAATAGTGGTCTAATCTCTTAAAAGTGCATCTAACTTTTTGAATGTTCAACTGTAGAAGAACTTATTAACTGTAAATTATGAGTGAATTATTAGAATATATAGCTATGTGCTTTTAGTGTATTCTATTTAGGCTTTATTTGAGACAGCTTTCTCACTGCTTCTTAAAGCTGTTTTTTAATACACAAATTAAAATTGTATCAATAAGATTAATAAAAGCACATTTAGCTCAAGAAAAATTATAGTTAATGGAATGATTTTTTTATTTGTTGTAATTTCATTATGTTTTGAACATTCCGGAAGGAGTTTTGGGGACCCGCAAACTCCCATAATTGTGCCAACAAAAGTTTATATGTTAAAGTATATTTTGATGCAAAGTTTAGATTTCAAATCACATGAGCATTTGAATTAGAATTTAAAATTGATTTTGATATCATCCCAAGTTCATTTTTAATAAATTTATAGTTAAAAACGCATACTTTGATAAGATGATTCCAACCATTTTAAGTACATATGGATCTAAATCCAAATTAGCTTAATCAAGCATCCAAAAATATAAATGAAACTCATCCCACAATTTTCATATCTTATGCCTCTTGTGTTTCTATAAATATAAATATAATAGAAAAAATATTAAAAAAAAAAAAACATAAACTTTGCAGGGTTTCATAAAAAAAAAATGTAAAAAGAAAAGAAAAAAATCTATACCTTTTGTGTGTCATTAACTATTTATTTATATGCGTGCGAGATATCATGCTATGCTAATAAAAGAAGCGCTCTCTATACTTTTGCAAATATTTTAGCATACAATAGTTTGACACTATATGTGGAAACTAATCCCACGAGTTCAGAGCCTCTTGCTTCAACTTGCATCACTCTAGGAACAAAACCTTTAATTCGGAACATGAAGCCTCTATCATTTTCTATCCTAATGGGTATAACAGTACTAATGAAGGTGCCTAGCTCTAACACATCCATGGAGGATCATATTTGCATGATAGAAGAGTTTTAAAAATAAGATCCTTCAATTTCTATGAGAAACTCTCTAGCCAACATCATTGCAACATTATTACGCTAGAGTCCACCACAAATTAACAATGACAAGCTTAGTGATATTTAGACACCCCCATTTCACCGTCAAGATGGGTTTTTCCACCGTTATCTAAAATTGACCTTATCATTAATGCAAATTTAAATCATGTAGAAATAATCTTAGAAATGTAAGCCTCAAATCGTACATAGTGTTGAATCTCATTAGGGCAAGTAGTAGATGAGGTCTCCACTCATCTATACAATATTTAAAACATAAGCCTTGAAACGTACTTAGTATTAAATGGCACTCATTAAATTTTTTTTAGTATAAAAGTGGTAAATTGTATCTTCATTCACATAAATAAATATTAGAGGGCATAAGACTAGTGTTAGGGATAATCCTTACTTAAAATCCTTATGAGGGCTCTATAATTTATGAATCTAGGATGGAAAATCGTATACATAGTGTAATAGCCTCAAATTTTAATTTCACTAAAATTTCTGTGGTTGGGAGCACACGGTGCTCTACTTGCGAAGCGCTGCGGCACCAAGCTCTTAAGTTTATAGGATTTTGAAGTTGTGGTGCAGCATTGGGTTGTTGTGATGCTGAGTATTACAATAAAATATCTCATTCCATTATTTTAAAACCCTTCACCCACCATTTCCCCCTTCCCATTTCTTTGCATGGTCAAGTGAGAGAGGAGAGAAAAGGAGAGAGAGGAGGAGACAGTAATGAGAAAGCGAGATTTTAGTCAGCATTTTTCATCACTCCGGTTATGAAAAGTATTCAGATTATGGTAGGTAACTATCTCTATTTTTAATGATTTCAATTTCTATGGTTTTCCCTCTCCCAAATTTATTTGAAATGCATTATTGCTTGATTTAATAAGTAGTCATTGTAAAGCCCCAGAATCAAATTTGAAAGAATTTTCTATTTTATCTTCTTAATTAATCAACCAGAGTTTCTATAAATTATCAAAATACTAAATCTATATCTATTAAAAGCAACTAACAATCGCATACCTCAAAATATTGCACTATATTCATTCTCCCAAAATTAATATACAAGGCTCAGGAGATCAGTATAATCACTAATCTATAACAAGCTCCTGACTACACAAGAATAAGAAGAAAATGCAGAATAAAATCTAAAAAAAATATAAAATCTCTGTCAACCTCACTCCAACTGGTTCTGACCCCTTCCCTGATCTGAAATCATAAAAATCCACATAATAAGCTAAAAGGCCCAGCAAAAAATCAAAACTCTATAACTACTTTCAATATAAGGCAAAATAATCAATATGTATGTTCAATTATAGTCAATATCAATCATCATTTTATATAAGAAATAAAATTCACCAAAATTTAATAATAAAATCAATATATTCAATGAAGTCAAAAGATATTTGGTAAAGAACATTATCACTCAATGAATTGTGTCAGTATGCTATGCAATGTTGTATCAATATTAATGCCAATATGAGCTATCGATTTATCAATCAGTTTAATGTACTATCAATCAGTTTAATATACTATCATGTAAATATTATCATGAGTATAAATATGAAAAGCAAGGCAGAACATCTAATTTTAATGTGATATTTTCTTACAAATGTTATCTGTCATAGCTCTCAATTTGTTCATTTTTATAGATGGCTTTCAATAATCATTTAAGAATCATCATCCTCTACTTGTCGACGTAATTCAGTCAATCATTTATAGGCTACAATTAGGATTACATCACCAACCTTTTATTTAATAGAAAGCCCATCGGCCCACCCTCATATGCAATGTATTATATTTTAAGAGCTAGCTCGTATTCATTATAGTGTTAAATGCCAGCCTTCCTTGTGTACATGCTAATGCTATCTTTTTTCTATGCAATGTAAGTCAATATCATGTATGAAATATAGAAATATATAAATACAAAAAAAATCTATCAAATTTATATACTATACATTTACCTCAAAAAATTATATCTTTTAATTTAACCGGTGAACATTTAATATGTTATAGTCAAAATATTTATGTTGACGAGATCTATTACATATAAAAAATTATACTGTGAAAGTTTTACCAATACAAACTTATCATCATTTTTTTGGTAACAGAAACACAAATTTGATCAGAAAAAAATTTAAAATATAAAATTATTAAAAATAGAAATAGGGTAATAATTTCTTAAAGTGAGACGAGTAAATTTCCCAATAGGCTCGACTGATGAAAATTGTACTTCGACCTTCAAAACTAAGGTTCTCTTTTCTGTCTCCTCTCTTTCCTCTCTCAATTTCTCAAACCATTCTCTGTTGCCAATTTAAGGAAAAAAATAGATTTAAAAAGCTTTTAACTTAGTGACTTAGGATATTTAAGATACTTATAATAAAATATTAATATAATATTATTATAAATATTTAATTTAACTAATTTTTTAATATAAAAGTTATATAAATTTTGCGGCTTTAATAATTATAAAAAATATCCATAAAATAAATCATTTTATTCAAAAAATATTGGTGATATCAATTTGTAGAACGAATACTTGACGATCCCAAAATCTCCACAGGTTCTTATAAGTGTCAATTTCTTAAGGATTTGTACTAGTGCTCGAAAATTATAAAAAAATTCAAGTAATTAAAATACTACAATATAAATGCTATGGAAAAAATAATTTTAAATTTAGCTTAAAATGAATCATAAAAAAATTTATTTGTTTTGGTCAAAATATAGGCTATTAGAATCTCTACACCATAGAAAAATGTCACCCTCGACATTTCCATGAAAAAATAAATCAATAAAGATAAATATAATTCGTAAATCGATTAAAACAAATCAATACAATTCAAAACCAATAAATCAATTAAAATTTATTCAAAAACTCCAAAACATTATATACAATCAATCATGAGTTCATTTAAAATAATGGTACTCCCACATATCATTCAAGCATAATATATTATGTAAATTATTAATAATTTAGTTTAATGATTGAAAATTTTACCAGTAGATCCTCCAAGCGCATTCCTATCCTCTTTTAGGAATATGTTGTAAATTCTAGGTCATGCTGGTGGTAGTGTTGGTGTAGCAGACTGTACAGATCCTCTTTGACTTGTAACTATCCTTCTTCCATTTGTCCTGCCTACAGAACCTTCACTATATTCTTTAGATCCCATGGTCCTCTGTCTATCGCCTTGTTTGGCTTACTGCCCTTTGAATCTGGATCCTGTCCCTAGTTATTGTAGTGGACTATCAGCCATCTAGTATCCTCATTGCCCATATCTAAAACACTATCTGGTCATCAAAAAATATGGTCCACAATGTCTCTTACCACAAGGGGTACACTCTAATACACCCACACTGGACTCAGATGCAAATCCTCTCATGTCGTTTGAAAAATTACCTCTCTTTTCACTACTCTCCCTTCTAGTTATGTCATCTCCTAATCTCTTCTTGCTCATATCCAATTTGAATAGTGGAATAGCCAATTCATTCTTTACCAATCTGGCCCTCTCAACTAGCTCGAAAAACTTCTTAATCCTCAATGGTATAAGTGGATCCCTCAATTCATACATTAATCCTCTTAAAAACCTCTAACATTTTCATCAGCAATACTGACCATTTGAGGTGCATTCCTAGCTAGTGCAGTAAATTCTACCTCATATTGCATCACTGTTCTGTTACCTTGCTCCAATATCATGAAAGTTGCGTACATCTGTTATTGGGCTGATGGAGGTATAAATCAGTCTCTAAAGATAGCAACAAACACTATCTAAGTGATCTCTAAATTCATCTTTCCTTTAAAATTCTCTCTCTATTATCCAATCCACCATCTCTCAGCTTCTCCTTCAAATAGGAACATTATAAGTGGTACTTTACGATTCTTTGGGCACTGCATGCTATTAAATATCTTCTCCATCCTCAATAACTAGTCCTCTGCTTCCTGTAGCTCTTTAGCTCCATTGAACAACAACAGTTTTAACTTATGGAATATATGTAGATGTCCATCCTATTCTGATATCTTATGTCCCAACTGTCCACTCTGAGCATCACTCATAGCCTATGCAAGCATGCTGGCTAGCTACATCAAATTGTCAGAACTCATTAGAGCTGCTGCTACTGCACTCTGTCCATTCTATGTATCCTGATTGGTATGCTCCATCTATTCATTGATAAAATTCTCTTTCCTAATCAATAACTCCCAAACTCAACATACATACATATGCAAAACAATCAATCAAATATATAAATAAAAAACTATGCCACCCAACTTCTATCGCTATCATAAATTAATTCCTATAGCTCTGGTTTTAATCTAATTCTTCCAACAACAGCCCTGATACCAATTTGTAATGCCCCATAATCAAATTTGAAAGAATTGTCTATTTTATCTTCTTAATTAATCAACCAAAGCTTATATAAATAAGCAAAATAATAAATCTAATTTTGGAAAGTAACTAATAATCGCATACCTCAAAATATTGCACTTTATTCATTCTCCCAAAATTAATATATAATAGTTTGGAGATCTGTACAATCACTAATCTATCATAAGCTCCTAATTACAAAATAATGAAATGAAAATATATAATAAAATCTAAAAAAAATTTGAGGATCTATGTCAATCTCACTCCAACTAGTCATGACTGCTTCCCTGACTTGAAATCATAAGAATCTACATAATGAGCTAAAAAGTTCAGTAGGAAATCAAAACTCAATCACAAATTTCAATACAAGATAAAATAATCAATATTTATGTTCAATTATAGTCAATATCAATAATCATTTTGTATAAGCAATAAAATATCAAAAATTTAATAATAACATTAATATATGCAATGAAGTCAAAAGACATATGGTAACGAGTATTATCACTCGATGAATCATGTTAGTTTGATATACTATGTTGTATTAATATTAATGTCAATATGACCTATCAATCTTTTAATAAGTTTAATGTGCTATCAATAAGTGTAATGTACTATTAGGTAAATATCATCATGAGTATAATTATGAAAAGCAAAGATGGACATATATCTTTAATGTGGTGTTTTCTTATATCTATTATCTGTCATAGCTATCAATCTATAAATTTTAATAGGTGGCTTTTGATAATTATTTAAGAGTCGTCATCCTCAACCCGTTGGCGTAATTCAATCAATTAGTTACAGGCTACAACTAGGATTACATCACTAACTATTTATTTAAAGGAAATCTCGTCAGCCCACCCTCTTATGCAAGGTATTATATTTTAAGAGCCAACCCATAATTATTATAATGTTAAATGCCAGCCTTCCTCCTGTACATGAAAATGCTTTCTTTTTTCTATGCAATGTAAGTCAAATCATATACAAAATGCAAAAATATATAAATAAAAAAAAAATCTATCAAATTTATATACTATGCATTTACTTCAAAAAAATTATATATTTTAATTTAACTAGTGAAAATTTAATATGTTACAGTTAAAATGCTTATATTGATAAGATCAATCACATACAAAAAATTATGTGATGAAAGTTTTATCAATACAAACTTATCCTTATTTTTTGGTAATGAAAATATAAATTTAATTTGAGAAATACCAAAAACACATAATTATTGAAAACACAAATAGGGTAATGGTTCCTTATAGCAAGAAGAGTAAATTTTACAATAGGCTCGACTAACGAAAATCGTATCGCGACCTCTGAAACTAAGGTTCTCTTTTCTCTCTCCTCTTTTTTCTCTATCAATTTTTGAAACCATTATGTGTTGCCAATTTAGAGAAAAAAATAGATTTAAAAAGCTTTTAACTTAATGACTTAGGATATTTAACATATTTTTAATAAAATATTAATATAACTATTTAATTTAATTAAAATTTAAATATAAAATTCATATAAATCTTTTTGAGAATTTAAAAATTATAGAAAAATATTTATAAAATAAATAATTTTATTTAAAAAAATTTGATGAAATCTATTTGCAAAATGGACACCTAACGGTCTCAAAATGTTCACTTGTACCGACATGTGTCAATTTCTTAAGGATTTGCCCTAGTGCCCGAAAATTGCAAAAATATTAAGGTAATTAAAATACTACAATATAAATGTTATGGCAAAAACACTTTCCAAATTTGGCATAAAATGACTCCTAAAAAAAATTTGGTTGGGTCCAAATGTAGGCTTTTACCATCTCCCCACATTAGAAAAATGTTGCCCTTGATATTTTCATCGACAAAACAAATCAATAAAGATAAATTTAATTAGTAAACCTCTTAAAACAAATCAATACAATTTAAAACTAATAAATCAATTGAAATTTGTTCAAAATTTCTAAAATAATGCATGCAATCAATCATTAGTTCATTTAAAAAAATCGTACTCCCACATATCATTCAAGCATAATATAGTATGCAAATTATTAATCAATCAATTCAAGGATTAAAAATTTTATAAGTAGACCCTCCAGGCACATTCTTATCTTCTTGCTCGATTAAACTATAAACTCTAGATTGTACAGGTGGTAGTGTTGGTGTAGCAAACTATACAAATCCTCTTTGACTTACAGCTGCCCTTCTTCCGTCTGTCCTACTTACAAAACCTTCACTGTATTCTCTAGATCCCATGGTCCTATGTCTATAGCCTTTTATAGCTTGCTCCCATCTGAATCTAGATCCTATCCCCTATCGTTGTAGTGGACAATCACCCATTCAGTGTCCTTGCTACCCACATCTAAAATAATATCCAGTCATAAAAAATACTGTCAACTATGTCTGTTTTCATAATAGACACACTCTAATACACCCACACTAGACTCAAATGCAAATCCTCTCATGCTGTTAGAAAATTTACCTTTCTTTTCACTGCTCTCCCTCCTAGTTATGTAATCTCCTAATCTCTTCTTGCTCATATTCTATATGAACAGTGGAATAGCCAATTCATTCTTTACTAGTCTCACTCTCTCAACCAGCTCCAAAAACTCCTAAATCCTTAATGGTACAAGTGGATGCCTCAATTCATCCTTGAATCCTCTCAAAAACCTATAACATTTTTCACTAGCAGTACTAACCAATTGAGGTGAAAACCTGGCCAATGCAGTAAACCTCGCCTCATACTATATCACTGTCCTATTTCCCTGCACCAATCTCATAAAAGTTGCCTGCATCTATTATCAGGCTGATGGAGGTACAAACCAGTCTCTAAAGATAACAATAAACTCTATTCAAGTGATCTCTACATTCATCTTTCTTTTAATTTCTCTCTCTGTTGTCCAATCTACAATCTCTTAGCTTCTCCTTCAAATAAGAACACTATAAGTGGTACTTTTCTATTTCTAGGAACTGCATGCTATTAAATATCTTCTTTATCTTTAATTATAAGTCCTCTATTACCTGTGGCTCTATAGCTCCCTCAAACAATTGGGTTTTTAACTTATAAAATATCTGTAGATGTCTGTCCTCTTCTGATTTAACCTGTTTACTCTTAGCATCACTCATAGCCTATGCATGCATGCTGGCAAGCTGCATCAAACTTTTAGAACTCACTAGAACTACTGTTGTTACACTTTATCCATTATGTGTATCTTAATTGGTAGGGTCCATCTATTCATTAATAAAATCCTCTTTCCTAATCAATAACACCCAAATTCAATATATATACATATGCAAAATAATCAATCAAATACATAAATGAAAATATATGCTACCCTACTTCTACCCCACTCATAAAGCAATTCATATATAAACCAAGTCTTCCAACAACCGCTCTAATACTAATTTGTACTGCTCCAGAATCTAATTTAGAAGAATTGTCTATTTTATCTTCTTAATTAATCAATCAGTGCTTCTATAAATCATTAAAATAATAAATCTATATTTAGTGAAAGTAACTAACAATCTCATTCCTCAAAATATTGAACTATATCCATTCTCCCAAAATTAATATACAATAGTGAGGAGATCAATACAATCTCTAATCTTTTGATGGGGGCTTCGGGTAAATGTAATTTTGAATTATAACAATAAATGCTTCAGGCTCTATCTCCCCTAATAATGCTTAAATTTTATTTGATATAAATTGGTAAACCCCACTTAATATACATAAGTATATATGTCGAATTAAGCAAAAAAGTGATGGAGTAGAGTATCCAACCCATGGGAGTATGCTTTTTAGTAATTAACTACTATTATTTATTCTAATTATGATAATTATCCTACTTAATAAAATAGATATTATGGGGATTCAATCACTTACTTAAAATTAGATAAAGATAATGAATATATTATATGTATGTAATGTTTTAGATTGATGAATATACAACAACAACAACATCAAGCCTTTATCCCACTATATGGGGTCGGCTACATGAATCCTTTTCCTCTATTGTGTCCTGTTAAAAGTCAAATTCTCATTTAATTCTAATAAAGAAAGATCATTTTTAATTTCTAACCAAGTCTTTTTAGGTCTACCTCTACTTATCTTAACATAAGTCAAATCTAATACCTCTACTTTCCTAACCAGGTCATCGGAAGGCTGCCGTTTTATGTGACCAAACCATCTAAGGTGACTCTCTCTAATCTTATCTTCCATTGGCACTACTCCAACCTTTTCATGTATTTGCTCATTTAGTATCCTATCTCTAAGGGTAAAGCCACTTATCCACGTGAGCATCCTCATCTCTGCAACACTTAACTTAGTATTATGCTTCTCTTTTAATGGCCAACATTTAACACCATAAAACATTGTAGGTCTCACCACCATCTTATAGAAATTTTCCTTAAGTTTGAGGGGGACTTTTCTATCACATAACAAGCCCAATGCATTCCTCCACTTCAACCATCCAACTTGAATTCTGTAGATGAATATAAATAATATATTTTCCCTAGTGATTCACTTTTGATTGGGATACTTTTCAGAGCATATGCATTCCTAGACCTCTATCGAGCTTGTAGGATTAAAGGATGTCCACCAACTTCCTATGATTATATCATCTCCTTAAGAATTTAATATATTTTATACCCTATGCCTAAGTATAACATATACTAGTTCAATATTCCTGATTATGCCTGCTTCTCTCTACCGAGGCTCTATATTACACCTAATTTTAACTACACATATGGCCACTATGTGTATTTGAAAGTATGAGATGCATCAAGAGAGGGGGGGGGGGGGGGTGAATTGGTATTTTAAAAATTATTCCTAAATAAGAGTTCTAAATTTTTTTTGGATTTTTAAAATACCAACACAACGAGTAGAATGCGGAAGCTAATGATACGATCACAATGATGATATTGGTAAAATAATTACAGATCTCACAATACAAAGAAAACACAACCAGATTTTTCACCATGTAGATATAGCAGTAAGCAAGTATGTAAAAAATAAAATGTGGTAAAAAAAATGGAAAAAGTACACCAGAAATTTTTATAATGGTTCGGTCACTTGACCTACGTTCACTCCCCGGAGTCCTCTACTTTGAGAATTGCACTACTAAAAGTTGACTCTCCTTTTGCTCCCACAGCAAGGCGGAGAAGCCTTTATAAAACTCCCTTTAACTCCCCCGGTGTGGCGGAATACCAGACGTTATGTCACCCTCCCGATGACGGCAGCGGACCTTCTCCTTTTTCTCCCTCATGGAGAAGGCAAAGTACCCAGATGATGTTGATCTTGAAGCCTCTCTTCCCTAGAGAACTTTCACAAGACTCCCCAAAGCCACAAGAGGAGCAAAGCATACTACTAGCTTGGAGCCACCGTGTGATCCCCTCACTCTCCTTCTCCCTCACACTCAAGCTCACCTTCACCTTCCTCTCACAACCCCTGAATCTCTCCAAAGAAAGCTTCTCTCTCAAGAGTTCCTTCCTCTCTCAATGCTTCTCACATCAGCAAGACAGACCAACAACACTCTTAATTAAGAAATAAAAGTCTTTTTAAATTAGGCTTCAGAAAATCCTAAAAATTCAACTTTTTCATCTCTATTCGTACAGTATGATATAACATCATACAGTAGGATCAATTCAAAAATAGCTTCATCCAGTACAAGCACAGACGTACAATTCACAAATTTTACTAATATCGTACGGTACGATCAGGAGATCGTATAAGACGATCATGTTATTTTCAACTATTCATACAGGACGATCTGTGGGATGATCTCTGGGATGAGCAAATTCATCTATGACCATCATCCATCACTGTATTATTCATACAGTATGATTAGTTTATTTTCAGGACATCATCCGGTACGATACGAATATTGTCCGGGATGAATAGAACAAAAACCTTGGTTTCATCTGGTATGATAAATGGGACAAATAAAATCATCTCTAACCATCGTACAATATGATAAACATCATACAGTATGATCAAATGTAATTAAGAAACCAAGATTTTATTTTCTGATTATGGTAGATAATTTTGGTAAGTTTTTAAATAATCATACAGTACGATATATATTGTATAGTATGAATAGTTTAGAATATCAAAATTAGAAACTTACCAAGCTTATTCTGGCGGCTAGGGTTTTTGAATTGAACCTCATCGTATAATATGATTAACATCATACAGTACGATTAGTTCATAAAACTAATCATCCAGGATTAGTCGTTAGCCTGAGTATTAATGACTCATCATACAGTACGATTAAAAATTATACAGTGCGATTAGTTGAAAAAAATTTTTGACATAAAAAAAATCTCCCTCTGTGTGTGTTCATAGTTGCTCCTTTTGTATATATGCTTTTGTGGCAGACTCAAGAAAATAAAAAATAAAGAAAATAAAAATACAAATTTTTGAATATCCTATTCTACCCAGTTTGAGTCTCCAGTAATCTTGAGTGGTGTGTATCTGACCTGAAATGTTAGTGCTCACAGAAAAAGATAAACATTAATAATCTTTAAGGAAGTCCATATACATTCAGTAAGTATTAGTTGTCACCATCAAAATCAAGTGCTCGAGATCCTGGATTTCAACAATCTCCCCCTTTTTGATGGTGCCAAATAATATTTTTTGATGGCCATAATTGTTATGTCTTCCTTAGCTCCCTCTCAGTAGGAAAATTGATTGTAAAATAGGAGGAAAGAGATTTTTTTTATTATTTTTATTGTTATGGCCATAATTATTATGTCTTCCTTAGCTCTCCCTCAGTAGGATAATTGATTGTAAAATAGGAGGAAAGAGATTTTTTTTTTATTATTTTTATTATTATTTATAAAAATTATAGACTGAACATAACAAGAACAACATATAAACAACAGATAATATTAATATTAAGGACATAACATAGAAACTTCTCCCCCTTTTGACAGCAACAAAAAGGGAAGAACAACAAGTATAAATAAGAACTTTAAAAAAAATAAAAAATAAGAACTATAAAAGCAAACACAAATACAAGCAACTAATAGGTACGATAGAACATAAATAAAAAAAAGCATTCAAAAAATAGGATCCTGATCCAAAGGTTGTGGCGGAGGTGGTGGAACTACTTGAAAGTACTGATGGAGGGACGCGAACTGGTGATCGATTGAGGAGAAGCGTTCCCCAAACCATTTCATGTCATTTTCATGCTGTTGATATTGTTAATTAATGTGGGAATCCAGTCTAGTTTCCAAACGATCAAGGCGCTGAATAATGTCATCGTGAGGGTAGGCAGGATAGGTAGGTCCAAGCGGGTGTATTGGTGGTGGTGGAGGTGCGTCGGCAGGAGCAGTGGCCTCTTCTTCATCAAAATTGGGATCAGCGTGAGCAGCCCCCTGATGGAATAGAATACGAAAAGAGGCGTCTGTATAGAAGATAGGATTATTGTTTGGAGGGAGAGGATAATGAAGTTAATATTTTGTATTTAGGATGTAGCCTATGACATGTCATAAGGCAAGATTTAGTTTTCTTCGGGCACTAGGATATCGAAAAGCCACTAAGGTATGAATATATTCAAAGATCATTTGAGCTTCATTGAAATAGGTGCCTAACATGATTAAGTAAGTGACTATAGACAGAAGTGGGGTAATGTGTATGCGGTCTCCAGCTTTGGGTATTATGGACGTGCAAAGAACATGCTGGATAATGCATGCATTTTGATTAAGAGTTTGGACAAGTGGTAGATGTTGATTGGAGGATACATTTCTAAGTAGCATGTTGACTGAGGTCCAATCATAATCATTAGTGAGTAGAGATTGGGGATGAGGGCCTTCAGTGGATAGGCCAATGTGTTCAGTTATGTCATTTACAGTGATGATGACATGTTGTTTGCAGACATAGGAGGTAAGGGTGGTACATTCTAGGTCGACCTTAAGGTTTGCTAAGAATTCTTAGAGGAGTTCAGAATGAAATGGAAAAGCTAGGGTAAGGAGGAATTGGAGAGTCGTAGAGGCAAAGAGATTCATGACCTTGAAATTGAGTGCAGCTTGATTAAGCATATGTGAGGGAGTAATCTTGGACTCTTTGAATTTGTTATAGGCTTTCTCGTCAGCTGCAGAGAGAAAGCAGTCGTCGAACCGCCGAGAGGAAGAGCTTTCCTTGATCAGTCGTCCTCGTTTACTTCCACCAGCCATAGAGAAGAATATGTTCAAGGGAGTAAGGATTGCAAAGGGGTGAGTGAAATGAGCCATAGAATCCCTCCTTTTTATAGAATTTCTAATAATCGTACAGTATGATATGGTATCGTACAATATGATTAGAGTATTTAATTTGTCTGGATGAATTTTCAGAAAAAGAGAGTCAAATCGTACTGAGCGAATGTGAGTGGGAGGTCATTCATCCCGAGGAGTCATCTGAACGGCTTTTGATGAAATCGATCAAACTGTACGAACAGGTGTTTGTACCATATGAACTGTAATTATTTTTGTACCGACCGAGTTTAAATTCATCCTAATCTAGATTGACATGTGGATAGTATAGTATGATGGGTGGTTCATACAGTACGATGACCAATAATGTGTATCGTATAGTACGAGTGGTTGTTCATACAGTACGATAAGTACAAGACAGGATAGATCTAGACCGTGGATGGAGTGGAAGGTTGTGATTTGTGTATTTGGGATAATCGTACAGTACGATGTGTAGAGAAATTCAAGATTTGGGCATCAACAAGGTGAATGTAAGAGGATCAGAAAACCCTTTTTTTATTTTAAAAAATAAACAAAATAATAAACACACACAATTTTTTTTTAATTTTTGATTTTTTTTATTTTATTTTAAGCTTGAATGTTTATGATACCTAATTTTATTCTCAAGGTACTAAATGTGTCATAAGCTAATAGTTTTATGAAAATATCAGCCAATTGATCTCCAGTAGCAATATGGTGCAGTTCAATATCTCTTTTGGCTACATAATCTCTTATGAAGTGATGTCTAATGTCTATATGCTTTGTTCGTGAGTGCTGAATTGAATTTTTAGATATGAAAATTGCACTAGTATTGTCACACATTATTGGGATGGTTTCTACAGGTAGTCCAAGATCTAAAAGCTATTTTTTTAACCAAAGAACTTGTGCAACACAGCTTCCTACCGCTATATATTCTGCTTCAGCTGTTGAGAGGGCTACCGAATTCTATTTTCTACTGAACCATGAAACTAATTATTGTCCAATAAATTGATAGGTACCAGAGGTGCTTTTTCTATCTACCTTACATCCTGCAAAGTCTGAATTTGAGTACCCTAAGATTTTAAAAGTAGTGCTGTGTCTAGGATACCAAATTGCTAAGTTTGGGGTGCCTAGTAGATATCTAAGAATTCTTTGGACAGCAGTCATATGAGATTCTTTTGGATCTGCTTGAAATCGAGCACAGAGACAAATACTAAATATTATATCTGATATCCATTACCTCGGTATTAAAATTTTGGAGAGGTAACTTTCAAGGCTGCAGATCTACTTTTTGGATGTTTATCCTTCCATTCTATTTTCCAAATTATGTATTTCAATGTCGTCCATATTGTCTAGCCAATATCCTTCTCCTGCTTCATCATCAGGAGACTGTAACCTTTCAGGTGTTATCTTTTGGTAACATGTAAAATAATCCCCCGTTGTGTGTAGTAGATGAGCATTAAAAGTTTTAAAATGCTCTATTAGATTAGCATTCTTGGCATAATATTGAAAGCAAAATAGTGATCCTCGAAGAGCCTTTGTGTGCATAAATATCATGAGATTTCTGTCTTGGTAGGCCAATTGCATGTAAAAGCATGGTTTAGAAAATCCATTTCCGAGTAAGGCAATTTGAAATGACCTGTAGAGTTCTAATGATATTTCTGCTATGTCTGGATCAACTGCCTCATGAGGAGTATCATCTGATTGTTCAGCTTTAAAGTCTGATGGTGTTTTATGGATTTCTATGATGTGTTTGGCACTATCCATTAGATCATTATAGGTTGGCCCAACTGAATTGATTAATAAAGTTACAGATCGCACTTTATAATCTTCAAAAAAGCTCCAAATTAATCTTTTTAATTCAAGATGATCAAAGCATTCTATTTGATCGCAAAGATTGTCTTCGCGACTGATAATTACTTTGCAGAGAACACCATAGTCGAGTAGCTTTTGAACTGTCCATTTTTGAAAGGTCTTGATATATGCCAGATTTAAAGAGATATGTATCATGTAGAATCCTTGCTTGCATATTTTGCATGTACAGTGTGAGCATCCTTTTAAGATTTTAAGTTGTTTTATGGCATATGAGATGCCAGAAACTGCTTCTCCTGCTATGTATGCTAAAACTATTTCCTTATAACTGTTATTCATATCGTTTTGCTTATCATTTTGTATTGTTCTAAATATTTTTCTCTTAATATTATCCTCTAATTCTGGAAAGTACATATGCTGATATTGTTTAAGCAAATTATCTTGAAATATGTCTAATATAATATTTGAAAGATATTCATGATCTTTCTGATATTCTATACACTCTTTTTCTTTTTCTATTGTTTTAGCTTTTTCTAGTATAGCTATTTTTTCTAATTCTTGTATCTTTACTTCCTGATTTGATATTACTACTTTCAGTAAATTTGTTGGTGTTTTTGGTATTAGAGATATATTCTCTAATTTTACTTCAGATCTGAGTTTGGCTATTTCTTTGTTTAAAAACTCAATTTGACTATTTATACCATCAAAGCATATGGTAAGACAATTTAAAGTATGTATCATAGTTTTTGTATCAGATTTATTACACCACAAATTGTCTAGTAATGTAGTTTGAAAAATATTTAAAGGTTTTGTAATTGGCACTTTTGGATAAAATTGTAGATTAGTGCCTACTCTGTTAGGTAAAGTAAGGGGTCCATAATGGACTAAATTAGCAAATGGTGGTTGTGAAGAAGATGTATTTTTTGCGGAATCCATTACCTGCAAAAAGAAAAGAATTAGATAAGTTTTATTTTAGCTAAGGAGGTTTATAATCAGATGCTCTTGTAACCCTGGATAAAAAATCTGCTAAAAAATTATTTGATCCTTTTATATGTTCAAAATTTACGTTATAACCATTGCCTTCTATTGTGGTAATAAAATTAGCCCATCTTTTACTATAAATTTTCTTTTCATTTTTATTTTTATAAAAATGAACAATAGCTTCACAATCAGTTCTTATTGTAAATTCTTTTTGTAGAAAAAGTTTAAAGCTATTTAACGCATTAATTACTCCTAGGATTTCATAATCTAAAGATGTTAAAGACTTTGGTAATTGTTTGAAATTACCAGAAGCATATCTACATAATTTTTCTGATGACTGAAATGCTTCTTTAAATGGTTTTACTTTTAATTCAGCACCCCATCCTTCTGTTGAAGCATCGACAATTACAATTTTATAATCAGTTTCTAATGGTAGTGTTAATTTTGGAAGATTTTGGATTTGCTTTTTTATTTTTTGTATAGTTTTTATATCCTCTGAATTGAAATATTTTTGTCCTGTTTTACTAGTCTTTTTATATAATGATTTGATGGTCTTTCCTAAATCTTTTATATATGGGCGAGCATAATTTAGTAATCCAAGAAATTTTTGTAATTCTTTTGTGTCTTCTATTTTATCAGGAAATTCTAAAATTTTACTGGCAATATGGTCTTGTAATTCAATTGTTCCTTTCCCTATTTTTTGGCCTAAAAAATCAATATATTCTTTGGCTACTTCAATTTTCTTTTTAGATAAAATAATACCATGCTTAATGCATAATTCTAATACTTTTTCTATATGCATGTAATGCTCTTTTATTGTTTGAGAAGCTACTAAAATATCGTCAATATAGACTAATACGAAATCTAAATGACCAAAGATTTTGTCCATTTTTCTTTGAAATATGCTTGGAGCATTTTTTAAACCAAAAGGCATGATTTCCCATTCATAATGGCCAATTGGCGTAGTAAAAGCGGTCCAGGGAATTGAATCTGGATGTAAACGTATTTGCCAGAAACCTGATTTGCAATCAAATTTGCTAAAATATTTTTTATTTTGTATTAAGTTTATTAGCATATCTTTATCAGGAATTTTATAACCATCGTCTTCAGTATTATCATTAAGTCGTTTATAGTTTATTACCATTCTAGCTTTATTTCTTTTTATTTCGGCATGATTTCTAACTATAAAGGCTGCAGATCTATGTGGAGATTTGGAAGCTTTAATTAAACCAAGTTGTTTTAATTCTTTTATTTGAAGAATGAATTCTTCTTTATCGTTGGGTGAATATTCTAATTCCTTAGTTTTTATAATAAGATCTGGATTGATAATAGCTAATTCAGCATATTCTTGATTTTTCTCCCAATGTTGCAGAGGATTTTCACCAATAATTTGAATTTCTTCGGCCAAACTAAATATTTTGGTTAAAGCACGAGGAATTTCAAAAGTGGTTTGTTGATCGGAGGATTTATAACAATAAGACAAATAAAGAGAAACGGCCGGATCAGGATCAGATTGGTTGTTTAGACAGGGTGGTAAAGGGCCACCACGCTTTTGCAGCACTCGAAATTTGTTCGTTGGAATAGTTGTCGTTCATTTACTAATGGTGATAAAGTCTTTAGTAAGATTAAGCTGGCCATCAAGAGAAAGCATGAAATTGAGGCCCAGAATAAATTCGGGTTTAATTGCGTCGTGTACTAAAATCTTAGGTAGGGAGTATTTTTCAGTTAATAAATCTGGTGTAAGAAAGAATTGGATTTGACTATTAAGGAGGCATTGTGTAAAATGTAATGATTGATTTCCGACTAATTGAGATGAGGTATTTGTACTATGGGAAATGTAGTTGGTGGGAAGTAGATTAGTAGTAATGACAGAGGTCGTACTACCACTATCAACTAAAGCTTGAACATCAATGGAGTGATGATTTTCTAGAATAATTTTTGCCGAAACGGATAAAAGAGAAGTTGGATAATTTTGAGCTATTAATGTATCTGTGTTAGTGGATGCTAAATCTAATTTATTGAGGGTTGTAATTTCGTTATCACTGGACTGAATGTCCGGATCGGTCTCACTAGATTTACTAGTTTTCATAGGTCTGTTTGCATGTCTTGTTAACTTTTCTAATTTTTTCTTCATAAGATATTGTTGTATTATGTCGTCTTCTGTTTTTGAAAGTTTTTCTTTTACTTGTATTTCGACAGTTTCTAAACGCATAAATATGCGTTCAAGTGAAACGGATATTTTTTCTAGTTGTAATTCTAATTTTTCAAAACGCTTATCATTAGCATGTTTGCCTTTTTCAACAATGCCTTTATATTCGATATTATGATGTTTTAAAGCGCAAAGATGACATATTTCTATCATACATTTTTGACATTGATTTCGATGATTAATATCGGGATAATATTTACAATATAAGCATTCTCTATTGATACTTCCTTTTCCTAATTCAAAAAGATGTTCACAGGTAGTTGTCATCCTGACATATTATTCCAGCGATCTATGGCTTCTATTAAACCATTCATGGCAAAATCAGATGTTCCAGAATCAGAATCATCTGTAATACTGTAAATTGTTTCTTGTGATTCATGAGAGGATATACTAACAACGTCTTCTTCTAAATTTTGAATTAATAAAGATCGTGTTTTATTAGAATATTTTTTATTACATCTATTTGCTAAATGATCTGGAGATCCACAAATATAACAATGACATTTTCTAGTACTAGGTTTTTTCACATTTTTATCTTTTCTAGGAAACTTTCTTTTAGATTTTCTTAGAAATTTTCGACGTTTCCTTTCTGGAAATGATTGAGATGTATATATGTTCTTGCAAAAGGCATAGGATTGTTTCTTAACTTGTTTTTGTATTTTATATTCTTTACATTTTTCTTGTAATTGCCAAAATGTAAAAACTATTCTTGGGCCAATCCCTAGATGTTTTATATCATCATTGTTTGGATATGTGGCCTTCCATTTATCATGTATTTCTTTACCTAATTCCCCAGGTAATTTGATTAAAAATCTATCTGAAGTTTCTTGGTCAAAATATCGTCCTGCCCTACTGGCGTATGTTACATATAACTTGCAGAATGTATCTATGTTTGACCAATTATCAATACTTAGTTGTTCTAAGTTTCTGTATGCTTGATCTTGGATATTAGTATTTTGTCTGCTAGGATCAAATCCAAGAATAAGAGTTCTAATGAATTTGGTAAAATTATAAGGATTATCTCCCAATTGTCTTAATGTTTCTATTTCCCCAGCCTTTTTTACTTTGGCTTCATTATAAATATTTGCTGCTGTTTCTCCTAATAATGTTTCTAAGAATGCGAACATGTCGCCTACTCCTTGTTTATCACTATTAGCCCATGCTCTTACTGCGTCGAATTCCCATTTACTAATAACAGATTCCCAAATTTGTGGATTATTTAAATTTATAGTTAAAATTGTTCCATTTCGATGAGCTGGTACTAAATTTATCTTTTCTATAGGTTCCACAGATCCCCTAAACCGATAATTTTTACTATCATCATTATAATCGTATCTCGATGTTCCGGCTCTAAAGGGTCTTCCTGGTCCATCATCTTCTCCAGACGGTGGAACGGGTTCAAATCGTGGTCTTTTTCCTCTATCTTGTTGTTGTGGAGATCTATTGGATGGTCCTGGTGGAACTACTTCACCTAAATCCATATTCATTTTTATTTCTTCTTTAGATGTTCTTTCTATATTTTTCCAATCAAATTGTAAATTATGTTTGTTTTGAAAGGCTAATTCAAAATCATATTTTTCTTCGAGGATGTGATAAGGAATGGGCGAAGAAAAAACACTATCTTGTAAATCTTGATATGTCTTAATGTCTTCTAAATTTAAATATGTCATTATTGAGCAAATGAGTGTAGAGAATCAGTGTCATCATCGGATTCTTGTTTTATTTTGGTTTGCTTATAGTCTGAAAAACTTATGCTAAGGCTACCATCTTGATTTTCAAACGTCGTATTTTCATAAGGTACTAGAATAGGTTTTTCTAAAAATGATGTTAAATTCCATTCTAATCAGGCATAAATTTCTGCACTAAATTTTTTACCTGATATGGATCGTATACCTTGACTTGCTAACATTGTTTCTAGTGTTTCATTATTTAATTTAAATTTTACATTGGAATGTTCTTGCATTTTTCCAATAAAACCTGTGGTTATTCTCAAATTTTTTGATCCTAATGTCATATTATAACCTTTAGTTTTTATTCCTACTTTTAGATGCTGAACACATTCCTTAATGTCCATAATGAAATTTGGAATGAAATATATGATTGCTCCATTATCATTCATATCGACCTCAAAGGATCCTATTATAGATTTAGCTAGATCATTCCATCGATTATCATATAAAATTACTAATGTCTTTGTTCCAAGATTTTTTCTATGTAAACCTTTTATTCCGATTATAACTAAGCCTATGTGAATTTGATTCATTTTTATTATCTTAATTTTATCCCAATCTTCTTTTGTAATTAAAGGGAGTGATATTTGTTCTGTATTTGAAACACAGCTAATTTTTTGTTCTGCAATTGTTTGTATAATATTTGATTTTGAAATTAAAGAATGGTCATATATTTTTCTGGTTTTAATTAAATTTAATTTACCATTGTTAAATTTTTCAAGTTGCGATTCTATGTCAATTATTTCTGACAGTTTGCGATCATAATTGATTGGTGTTTTTCTAAAGATTTGAAGAGTAGATTGATTACCTACCATTTTTTATAACTAAATCTGGAGATATAAGGAAAAATTTCTTTGCCATTTTTTATAGATTTAATAAATTCATTTTGCTTTAAACATTCTTTTTGTTTATTTTCAAGTTCTACAATTTTTAATTCTAAGAAGGATATTTTTTCAAATATTTTTAACATTAGAATGGATTGAAAATTTAATATTTTTGGGTAGGTTTTATCACTATTTTGAATACCCTCATACTTTGTTAACCCAACAGATTCATTATGATAGAATTTACATTCTTTTATAACGTCTTTGTAAATTTCTAAGGTTTCTAAATGACAAATGTTTTCTTCACTATTCATTTATTAAATATACTATTCATTTATTTACGATTCATTTAACTAATGATATATCTAACCAATATTTTATTATGCTTATTTATGTAGGTGGGTGGATGCAGGAGAAGAATTTGGTACCTATTTATTATGGGAAGACTATTATGAGAAGACTTAAATTCTAAAGGAATTCAAGAGACTTTTCTTCCTTCTTACTAATTATAAAATAAGAGTTTGGTTGTAAAATCATGTTAAAATGATTCGTTTTAGTTCGGTTAATAATACATTTAAATTTACTAAACTTGTTTTTATGTCATTTAGCTGATCAAAATCTTCTTTTAATTTACTAATTAAACTTATCGTTATTAAATTTTTTGTATTTTTATTTTCCATTTCATTTGCGAAAAAATTTATTTTTCTAATAATCTCGTCGTTTTGTGATTTGAGATATACTATTCTTTCATTTATTTCTTCTAAAGTCTGCTTTTTTAAGGATAAAAAGGACGTCATTTTGTCTAACATGTAATAAATTTTTTCTTGATGATGCTGAAAAGATTCTGCTAGAGATATTACCAGATCAATAATACTATTTGATGTACTATTTTCGCTATGTAACGTATGTCTAAATTTTGTATCAAATGCACAAGAAAATTTATATCTGTCTATGATAATTGTATTTTTACTAGTTTTTGGTAATTCTAAATCTAACCATTGTATTACTTTTGATCCCATGAATAATAAGCTCTGATACCAGCTTGGTCTGTGCTAGTGTTAATTTGTGCTAGTTCACAATTTGCCTATTTGCATATATATACTAATTAACAAATTCTCTACTGAGGCTAATTAATATATCTTTTAGCTGCCTAATTTCTGGAACCCAATCTTTAAGTGGATTGGCATCCATACGTTGTTTGAAATTATTTGTAATAATATGTATTTCTACAATTAACTGCCTATATAATAATAGTTTTGCCTCTGGATATATTTGTTTAAGTTCAAATAGAAGTGGTATAATACCATTACTATGATTATGTCTAATTTCACTAAGAAGATTTTCTCTTAAAGGAATAATCATTTATGTAAAAAGTATTTTGCTATGAGAATATTTTCTAAAGGAAAAATTACCGTGGTAGTAGAAGAAAATATTCTAAATATTACCGTGGTAATGGAAATTTCTTATATATCAAAGTTACCTCTCCCCTCGAACGGGCTGAGATACATCAGGTTATATATGTTTGATGTCTCATCTTCCATAAGTATTAACAGGTGCTTGGTTAAAGATGACTGCTATTATTAAGATACAGGAAAAATATATAAGAGCTTGGTGTATACACTGACATACACCAACGTCTAGTCGACTTTTTCTGAAGTCAAAAAGGTTTTCAAGCCTGCCCGGCATAAAGCAAAGAGGGACTTATGGCAACACAAACCCTTTGGTTTCAAAGAAAATAAGACTATACTTGATCATAGAGATCAGTAGGTATTCAAGCTCTTACAAATTTCTCCTGTATCAAAATAAGAGAATCAGCTTTATACTGACCGACATCTGCGAATAGTTACGGATTCGGAGGCATGATACATATATTACAAGCTCGTATCTCCCCCAATGGAGGGGAGAAGTAAAAGAAATTACCCGCTCATATTGAACATGGAAATAGAAGAGAAATAAAAACTAAAATATTTATTTTATTACAAAAGAAAAAAAGCTTACAGACAGCTTGAGTCGATGGCGACCTTACAACTTAAACTAAAGCTTGCATATATTTTTTCTCATATCATGTTACAAGCCCAGAGGGTCTTATTTATAGGCTAGAAAATACCAGAAACCGGGAAAGAAACCAGGGGTATAGCCCCAGGTTTTACAACAGTAATAATGTACAGTAGATATCGTACGGTAACAGTAAAAGGAATAGTAATTTGTACAATGACAGAACATGCATTTTGTCTTCTTTCTAAACTTCATATCTGGACTACTTTTTGGATCTTTATCCTTCCATTCTATTTTCCAAATTATGTATTTCAATGTCGTCCATATTATCTAGCCAATATCCTTCTCCTGCTTCATCCTCAGGAGACTGTAACCTTTCAGGTGTTATCCTTTGGTAACATGTAAAATAATCCCCCGTTGTGTGTAGTAGATGAGCATTAAAAGTTTTAAAATGCTCTATTAGATTAGCATTCTTGGCATAATATTGAAAGTGAAATAGTGATCCTCGAAGAGCCTTTGTGTGCATAAATATCATGAGATTTCTATCTTGGTAGGCCAATTGCATGTAAAAGCATGGTTTAGAAAATCCATTTCCGAGTAAGGCAATTTGAAATGACCTGTAGAGTTCTAATGATATTTCTGCTATGTCTGGATCAACTGCCTCATGAGGAGTATCATCTGATTGTTCAGCTTTAAAGTCTGATGGTGTTTTATGGATTTCTATGATGTGTTTGGCACTATCCATTAGATCATTATAGGTTGGCCCAACTGAATTGATTAATAAAGTTACAGATCGCACTTTATAATCTTCAAAAAAGCTCCAAATTAATCTTTTTAATTCAAGATGATCAAAGCATTCTATTTGATCGCAAAGATTGTCTTCGCGACTGATAATTACTTTGCAGAGAACACCATAGTCGAGTAGCTTTTGAACTGTCCATTTTTGAAAGGTCTTGATATGCTGACAGTTACATAGAGAAGTGATCCAATTATTCCCCTATACTTCTTCTGATCTACTGACTTTCCATTTGAATCTTTATCTAATTGAATGTTAGAGCTCATGGGAGTATTCATGGCCTTAACATTTTCCATTTCATACATTTTAAGAATATCCTTGATGTACTTAGATTGGGTAAGGAATGTTCCATCTTCCATCTGTCTTACACTAAACCCAAGGAAGTAATTAAGTTCTCCTATCATACTTATTTCAAACTCATCACTCATTATTTTTGAAAATTCATCACATAAGATTTTTTTTGAAGATCCGAACAAGATGTCATCTACATAAATCTGAACAATGAGTATTTCATCTCCTATCTTTTTCAAGAATAAGGTGGTGTCCACACTACCCTTAACAAAGACTCTATCTAGTAGGAATGTACTAAGTCTTTCAAACTAGGCTCTTGGTGCTTGCTTTAATTCATATAGTGCCTTTTTCAACTTAAACACATGATTTAGAAATTGTGAGTTTTAAAATCCTGGGGGTTGTTCAACATAGACATCCTCTTTGATTACCCCATTTAGGAAAGCAATCTTAACATCCATTTAATATAATTTGAAACCCTTAAGGCAAGCAAAAGCTAAGAGTACTCTAATGGCTTCTAGTCTGGCTACAGGGGCAAAGGTTTTCTCAAAATCTATTTCCTCAATTTGGTTGTACCCCTTTGCTACTAATCTAGCCTTATTTCTCACTACAATGCCAGAGTCATTCATCATATTTTTAAAGACCCACTTAGTTCCAACCACACTTTGTTCTTTAGGTCTCTTGACTAATTCCCATACATCATTCCTAACAAATTGATTTAACTCTTCTTACATTGCTAGGATCCAAAATTCATCTCCTAAGACTTGATCTATATTTGTGGGTTCAATCATAGAGATAAATGTAGAATGACTAACCTCTTTCCTAAGTCCATGCCTAATTTTTACACCTTCTGATGGGTCTCCTAAGATTAGTTCTTTAGGATGACTAGAAGAATATTTCCAATCTCTAGGCAGTTGCTCCTGAGGCTCTGCTCTATTTTCTATGGCAATGGTTTCTACCCCCTTAATGATCTCACTTTCTTCTTCTTCAGGATTAGGTTAAGAGATTTTATTGGACTCATCAAATACCACATGGGTAGACTCTTCTACTATAATGGTCCTCTTATTAAAAATTCTATAGGCTTTACCTACAGATGCGTAGCCTAAGAAGATACCTTCATCATATTTAGGATCAAACTTTCCTAAGGGTGACTTACCATTGATTAAGATGAAACATTTGCATCCAAAAATATATAAGTGGCAAAGATTGGGTGTCCTACCCTTAGCAATTCATAGGGTGTCTTATTAAGTTTGGATCTAACATTTACCCTATTTAGAACATAGCAAGCACTATTCACTGCTTCTACCCAAAAATATCTAGGAAGAGTGTATTCAACTAACTTTGCCCTAGCAGCTTCAACTAAAGTTCTATTCTTTCTTTATGCTATTCTATTTTGCTGAGGAGTCCTAGGGGCAGAGAAATTATGTTCTATCCCTATCTCTTGACAAAATGATTCAAACTTATCATTCTTAAATTTTCCACCGTGATCACTATGGATTGTCATAATTTCACATCCTAATTTTCTTTGAATCCAAGTGGAGAAAGTTCTAAACTCTTCAAATGACTCACTCTTATGTGCTAAGAATTTTACCCAAGTAAACCTAGAGTAGTCATCCACTATTATAAATCCATAAGATTTTCCTCCTAGGCTAATGGTACTAACAGGTTCAAATAGGTCCATGTATAGAATTTCTGTGGCCTAGTGGTGTTGATATCCTTAATTGAATGAAGTTATGATTTCACTTATTTTCCTAATTGGTAGGCATCACATAGATGGTCTTTAGCGAAGTCTAGCTTAGGTATGCCTCTAACTAGGTCTTTCTGAGTGATATTCCTAAGTGTTTTCATACTAGCATGGCATAATCTCCTATGCCATAGCCAGGAGTCATCAGCTATTATTTTTAAACATAAAATATTTGAGTTTTTAATGCAGTTTAAATCTAACATGTAAACATTATTGATACATTTTCCTTCTAACACAAGTTTATCATTTAGGCTAATCATGTATTTGTTGGAAAAAAACTTTATGTCAAAGCCCTTATCACATAGTTGACTGATACTTAATAAATTATGTTTTAAACTATCAACTAAAAGAACATTTTCAATTACCAAATTTTTAGAATTTCCAATGATACCTGAGCCCACCACTTTACCGGTGGTGTTGTCTCCCAAAGTCACTTTGCCTCCTGACCTGGACTCTAGTGTCACGAACTGCTTCATGTCTCCGGTCATGTGTCTTGAGCAGCCACTGTCCAGGTACTACATGCTCTCACTAGGTCTTTTATGAGATCATCCATATAATGTCAATCAAGGATTAGTTTTGGGAACCCAAGTGAGTTTGGGTTCCACCTTATGCTTGTATGAATGAAATGTATACATATCATGCTGTGATGAATGTAGCTTAGGTCTCCACACTAGATGTGTCCTATGGTGAATTGTGCATGTGCAGGCTATATGACCTAGCATGCCACAAGAATAACACCTAACACCAGGAAATGGGTTCACTAATCTACGGGGGTGATAGTGCCTATTTCTATGTTTGGATAATGCATGCTATGATGGTTTTAAATGAGATGGTTCACATGGTGGAGGTTTATAAAACTCAACAAACATGGGAGGTGTTTTATTGTTCTTAAATGCATGGAGTTTTTCATTTAGAAATTCATTCTCTTTGTTAAGACTTGTAATTTTGAATTTCAATATATGCTCACTTCTATCTAGTGCACATGCAAGTTCTTCTAATTCCTTAAATGCATTCTCTAGTTCAACATGTGATGATTTCAAGGTATCGTGTGCAGTAGTTAATTCAATATGCTTCTTGTTTAATGCATTATATTCATCAAGCAGGGACATGTGATCTCTATCCAAGTTAGAAAAATCTTTAACTACACTAGCATGCTCCTTTTGTAAAGTACTAAACTCAGTGTTAAAGCTAACATGCTTTTTCTTTAACTTTCTATACGAGCCATGAATCTTTTCAGAAATAATTAGTAGCTCATCATAAGAAAGTTGACATACCTCATCTTGATCTGATTGATCAAGATTATCGTTAGCCATAAGACATAAATTTATTACCTCCTCCTCTGCTTCTTCTTCTGATGATTCTGCGACAAAGTCAGCCCAAAATACTTTTTATGTCTTAAATTTGCCCTTCTTGAACTTTGACCTTTCCTCGCCCTTCTCCTTGGTTTGATGAGTCTTAACGTTGGGGTAATCAGCTTGAAGATGACCGGGTTTCCTGCACTCAAAGCAAATTGTGTCAGCTGTAACTTTAGTATTCTTTGATCTTTTACCTTTGTTCCAATTGCTTTGATGACGGCGTTGCTTTCTTTTCAAAAAATTCTTGAACTAACGAGTCATCAAGGCTATGTCGTCATGTTCCTCCGCTGTAGAACTGTCACTTTCAGAATTTTTCACTTTTAAAGCCACCGTTCGCTCCTTCTTTTCAACTGCATCACTTTATCGTTGACTCACTCCTTGCTCGTAGGCAATGAGTGACCCAAAAAAATTGTCAATTGAATAAACATTTAGATCTTTCGACTCAGTTATTGTAGTAGTTTTTGCATCATACGAGCTAGTCAAATATTGCAGTATTTTATTCAGTTTTTTAAAGTTAGACAACTCTCTCCCTAAAGCATGCAAGGATGTCACAATCTGGGTGAATGTAGTGTACATTTCAGAGATAGTTTCATTAGGTTTCATGTAGAATAGTTTGTAATCATGTAGCAGTATGTTTAGCCTAGATTGTTTGACCTCACTAGTTCCTTCGTATGTGATACACAGTTTGTCCCAAATTTGCTTACCAGCACTACAAGTAGACACTCGCATACAGTCTTCTGATTTTAATGCATAAAAGAAATAATTTAAGCATTTAGTATTTAATTATGCGAATTCTCTATCCTCATTACTCCATTTATTAAAAGCTAATTCAGTTTTAACTCCATTCAACATACGAATTGGTGCAGAATAACCTTCTTGAACCAACATCCACATGCGATAGTCTATAGACTGTAAAAATGTAGACATGTATATTTTCCAGAAATTAAATGGTATATTATCAAATAAAGGTGGACGGGTTATAGAATAACCCTCCGTAGTGTTACGATTACCATAATGTGCCATGGATCTTATGTTTCTAGATTTTCTAAAACACTATTTTGAAACCCCACTCTAATACCACTTGAAAGTATGAGATTTGCTAAGAGGGGGGGGGGGGGGGGTGAATTGATATTTTAAAAATTATTCCTAAACAGGAGTTCTAATTTTTTTTTTTGGATTTTTAAAATAACAACACAACGAGTAGAATGCGAAAGCTAATGATACAATCACAACGATGATATTGGTAAAATAATTACAGATCTCACAATACAAAGAAAACACAACCAGATTTTTCACCATGCAAATATAGCAGTAAGCAAGTATGTGAAAAATAAAATGCGGTAAAAAAATGGAAAAAGCACACCAGAAATTTTTGTAGTGATTCGGTCACTTGACCTACGTCCACTCCCCGGAGTCCTCTGCTCTAAGAATTGCACTACTAAAAGTTGACTCTCCTTTTGCTCCCACAGCAAGGCGGAGAAGCCTTTACAAAACTCCCTTTCACCTCCCCTGGTGTGGCGGAATACCAGACGCTATGTCACCCTCCCGGTGCTGGCAGTGGACCTTCTCCTTTTTCTCCCTCCTGGAGAAGGTAGAGTACCCAGATGATGTTGATCTTGAAGCCTCTCTTCCTTAGAGAACTTTCACAAGACTCCCCCAAGCCACAAGGGGAGCAAAGCATGCTGCTAGTTTGGAGCCACCGTGTGATCCCCTCACACTCCTTCTCCCTCACGCTCAAGCTCACCTTCACCTTCCTCTCACAAGCCCTGGATCTCTCCAAAGAGAGCTTATCTCTCAAGAGTTCCTTCCTCTCTCAATGCTTCTCACAGCAGCAAGACAGACCAACAACACTCTTAATTAAAAAATAAAAGTTCTTTTAAATCAGGCTTCAGAAAACCCTAAAAATTCAATTTTTTCATCTCTGTTAATACAATACAATATAACATTGTACAGTACGATCAGTTCAAAAATAGCTTCGTCCAGTACGAGCACAGAAGAACAGTTCATAAATTTTATGAATATTGTATGGTACAATCAGGAGATCGTACAGGACGGTCATATTATTTTCAACTGTTCGTATAGGATGATCTATGGGACGATATCTGGGATGAGCAAATTCATCTCTGACCATCATCTAGCACTGTACTATTCATACAGTACGATTAGTTCTTTTTCAGGACATCGTCCGGTACTATACGAATATCGTCCGGGATGAATAGAACAAAAACCTTGGTTTCATCTGGTACGATCAATGGAATGAATATAATCATCTCTGACCATCGTACAATATGATAAACATCATACAATATGATAAACATCGTACATCATGATCAAATTAATTAAGAAACCAAGATTTTATTTCCTGATTACGGGAAATAATTTTGGTAAGTTTTCAAATAATCGTACAGTACAATATATATTGTACAATACGAATAGTTCAGAATAATAAAATTAGAAACTTACCAAACTTATTCTGGCGGCTAGGGTTTTTGAATTGAACCCCATTATACAATACGATTAACATCGTACAGTATGATTAGTTCACAGAACTAATCGTCCAGGATTAGCCGTTAGCTTGAGTATTAATGACTCATCATACAGTATGATTAAAAAGCGTACAGTACGATCAGCTTAAAAAAAGTTTTGACATAAAAAAAATCTCCCTCTGTGTGTGTGCATGGTTGCTCCTTTTATATACATATTTTTGTGGCAGCCTCAAGAAAATAAAAAATAAAGAAAATAAAAATAAAAGTTTTTGAATATTCTATTCTACCCAGTTTGAGTCTCTAGCAATCTTGAGCGGTGTGTATCTGACCTGAAATATTAGTTCTCATAGACAAAGATAAATATTTATAATCTTTAAGGAAGTCCATATAAATTTAGTAAGTATTAGTTGCCACCATCAAAATCAAGTGTTCGGGATCCTGGATTTCAATAGTATTAACTTAAGATCTTGAAAATATCATTTTAATTATTTAAGGAATAAGAGAACTAATTAGTACTACATATGATATTCACATCTTCAATCCAAAACTAGAGAATTTAGCCAGACATGGAGTAGAATTGAAGCAAACTCATTTTCATTAATAACATGATAGAAAGAAAATATAAGAGATAGATATCACTAGAATGGTTCAATAAATCTCTTATATACTCATTCTCTTTACTTATAGATTTGCTTCCATAAATATAAGCCAAACACTCTAATGATGGTATCAAGTACTCCTATAAATTCTCTTAGTTGTCACCCTAAGGGAAATTTAAAGAAAAACTCTAAATCGTATTGAAATTATCTAAGTGAATGAACTCACTAACAAACATAAAATAGTGACTATTTATAGGAAAATACAAATAAGGTGAAAACATAAATAAGGTATATGACACTACCGTGGTTGAAAGATCAGCATTGTTGTGCCCAATAAATGAACTAATGCTTCTGTGCTATTGTTCTGGTTTAATCATGACACTTATTGACGTGGATTAATTACTTAGTGAACAGTCACGTCGCGTCACTAATAGGTCATGTCCTTGGAAAGTTACAACTACTATGCCATAGTGCTGCTGACTTTTGAATGCTACAACGCTGGAAGAGCAGTTTGGGCATCAAGGAGTTAAAGAGTGTGTTGCTGTGGCACTGAATTATAGAGAACATGGTGCTGTAAAGCTAAACTTTTGATGTCGCGGTGCTGTCTAATAGAGAAGTTGATGTTGTAATATCGATATTCTAGCACTCCAACATTATCTTAGATGGTGCTGAGGCGTTATTTTTTTTGACGCCGTGGTGCTATATAAAACTTAGAATTTTATGCCTTTTTTATATTTTTCATGCACAATACAACAAAAATAGCACATTTTTACTAAAAATATGTTACATAAAATAACACATTATTTACACTTAACATCTACCACAAGCTCCTAACTATAAAAAAATAAAAAGGAAATGTTGAACAAAATCTAAAGAAAACCTAAGAATATCTGTCAACTTCACTCCAACTAGTCCTGACCCCTTCCTTGACCTAAAATTATAAAAAATCATATAATGAGTTAAAAAGCCTAGCAAAAAACTAGAACTCTCTCACTTCTTTTAATACAAGGTAAAAGAATCAATATGAATATTCAATTATTGTCAATATCACTCATCACTTTATATAATCAATAAAAATCTTCAAAATTTAATATTAATATCAATATTTTCAATTAAATCAAAAGATATACAATAAAGAGTATTATCACCCAATGAATCATATTAGTATGTTATGCTATGTTGTATCAATACTAATGCCAATATGAGTTATCAATTTGTTAATCAATTTAATGTACTATTAGGTAAATATTATTATGAGTATAAATATGAAAAGCAAGATAAAATATCCAAATTTACTATGGTATTTTCTTACATCTGTTATCTATCAAAGCTCTCAATCTATCAATTTTTATAGGTGGCTTTCAATAATCATTTAAGAATCGTCATCCACTACTCATTGGCATAATTCATTCAATCAGTTCTAGGCTACAACTAGGATTACATCACCAACCTTTTATTTAAGAAAAGTCCATCGATCCACACTTATATGCAAGATATTATATTTTAAGAGCCAACCCATATTCATTATAGTGTTAAATGCAAGCCTTCCTTACGTATATGCAAATGCTATATTTTTTCTATACAATGTAAGTCAATATCATGTAAGAAATATAGAAATGTATAAATACATGAAAATCTATCAAATTTGTATACTATGTATTTACTTCAAAAAATCATATCTATTAATTTAAACAGTGAAAATTCAATATATTACAGTCAAAATGTTCATATTTTTGAGATCTATCACATACAAAATGTTTTGCGGTGAAAGTTTTACCATTACAAATTTATCCTCATTTTTTGATAATGGAAACACAAATTTGATCAAAAAAAGTACCAAAAATACAAAATTATTGAAAACAGAAATAAGGTAATGGTTCCTTATAATGAGATGAGTAAATTTTTGAATAGGCTCAACTGACGAAAATCGCACAGTGACCTTCGAAACTAAGGTTTTCTTTTCTTTATCCTCTCTTTCCTCTCAATTTCTCAAACCATTCTCTATTACCGATTTAGGAAAAAAATAGATTTAAAAAGCTTTTGACTTAGTGAATTAGGATATTTAAGATATTTATAATAAAATATTAATATAACTATTTAATTTAATCAAATTTTCAATATAAAATTTATATAAGTCATTTTAGGCCTTTAAAATTTATAGAAAAATAATCATGAAATAAATGATTTTATTTAAAAAATATTGGTGAAATCGGTTAGCAAAACGGACACCTAAAGTTCCTAAAATCTCCACTTTTACTAACATGTGTCAATTTTTTAAGGACTTGCCTTAGTGCCCAAAAATTACAAAAAAATTAGTTAATTAAAATACTATGATATAAATGCTATGGCGATGACAATTTTTAAAATTTGGTTTAAAATGACTCCTCGTAAAAAAATATTTTCACAAGTCAAAATACTGCATGTTATAGTTATTATGTAACTTTTGACATGTGATAGATATCATTTCTAGAATATGTTGACATGTTCATATTAAAATTCCATTGGTTGATTTTGCATATATGTCATTTAGTTTGAAATGAGTTTAGTAATATCAAGTTCAAAATGATTAGAAGTTAGTATACTACTTTTGGACATGAAATATATAATATGTACAAATATACTAATATGGTCTAATATAGATTTTGGCATAATATATGCAAACTAATGAGTATACTAGAATAATTCACATTTTATAATCAATGCATAAGGTGTGTGCAAGATGTATGTTATTTTGATATATAAGATGTGAAATATGTATAAAAGTAAGAAATATTGGATGGAAATGACTAACTGGTTCAGGTTAGCTGGAGATATGTTTATCCTATACAGGAGGGCAGGCCAATGGGCTTCCTTTAAAATAAATTTTATAGTATAATCCTAAGTGATATGAAATAAGATGTATAATAGGATTAATTGATATAATATAATACACCGACGACCAAGACATGATGATTTCTTACATGAATGCCACTTGACTTATGTCATGTGATATAAGACTAATTCTTGTTTGTAGGACTGATATGATATGAGATTGATTCTTGTTTGGTTTGAATGGCCTATAAGACTTGATATAGGAAAAATACCATAAGTGATAAGATGATATGTCTAACTTATGACATGATTTGCATATAGGTTAGGAATTACATATTGATATAATAGATTATGATATAAAAGATGTATAAATGATATGAACATGATAGACGATATAACTGATAAAAGGGCATATGATACACATGATACATTGCACTAGATATAGAACAATATATATGTATTGATACTGTACGATATACATATAATATATATAGACACTTACTTGATATAACAAGTATACTAATACATAAGATGACATATAGATAGAAATAAGATAAAAATTGTAAACATGCATAGATTCATGATTAGGACCTAGAGGAGTGAGGCTGATTTGATTTTAGGTTTAGATATGCGTACTTTTACTTTATTCTTTTATAGTCATGAGTCATAAAAGATAAACTGGTGTATTGATTAAATTTTTTGCTATTATAAATGAATTGTAGTGAATAGTAGTTATAGTGACATATTTTAATGTATATGGTTACTTCTATTGGATTTTATTCAATAAATAAATTTAGCAGCTCTAGTAGATTAATTAAGAGAAGAATTGATAATTCTTTCATATTTAGATATTGTGGCATCACAGTCTCTATTTTTCTAAAAAATTCTAGATGGTTTACTAGTTTGGAAGTTTCAAAGGGCACCATGTAATGGACAAGGTCCTTGTAAAAGAGTCCCCATAAAGGTTCCAACATTGATGACCATCATTGCCTATCTGCTAATGTTGCCTTATGTTGTTGTCGCCCATTCACCATTTTTTTACTGAACAACATTGATTGTCATTGATTGATGCCAAAAGCAATAATCGCTTTATCTTTGATGCCCGCCATCACTAATTTTTTGATACCATTGTTCAATGGCACTATTAGTTTATGCCCAAATTTATCTATAAACACCTTCAATGTCACGCCCCAAGATCTAATTGGAAGAATTATGCTTCAACTTAACTAAATTCATAAATAAACCATATTCCAAAGCCAACTAAAATTTTCAAACATGATAAATATAAACATGTGTCATCATATTTTAACATCAAAATGTGTATATAAAACAATTCAAAATAGTTTTTCCTTTTTCAACATCCACGAAGATCAATAATTGGATTGCCAATAGATTACGCTCGTAACATAAACATATCTAATTCTAGAGCTTCTCTTCTAACAACCTATTCTATCTACTCAGTGGGAGCTTTTTCTCTTCCTGAAAATATATAAGCAACATAGGGTGAGCACATATATCTCAATAAAAAGCAACGTGGTTATGATATAATATTCAATTTTAAATATGATATCTACAGTGAAGCTAGAAATTATAGCAAGAACAATGTATATATAAGTCAAATAATAACATAAATTTATTTACAAACTCTTATATGAACTTCATAATATCAATATGAATGGCTCCATACACACGCACACACACACGCACACACACACACACACACACACACACACACACACACACACACACACACACACACACACACACACACACACACACACACACACACACACACACACACACACACACACACACACACACACACACACACACACACACACACACATATATATATGCACATGTCTCAAAGTCTTATTATATCTTCATTTCAACTTATACATCCATTTGATAATCTCGCATCTATACCGGATATTAGATGAAGGAATACATGAACAAATACATGAACATGGGTGTCCAAACTAGAACAGAACATAACATAGGCACCACTTAATTTACTTTATTTATTCCCCATATATTTGCCAGCACATGAACATGAAAACTTTCTCCTTTTTAACATGTATAAATCACATTTTGTATGACATTTGAATACATGAACTTAGAAACTTTAACATTTTCAACTTGTATGAATCACATTTCATATGAGACATGAATATGTGGAATTCATCACATGAACTTGACAACATCAATTTTTTCCAATACATGAGGTTAGCACATACATGACTTTTTTCAATAGTATATAAGGGGTAAAAGTTGTATACATAGTGAAGATGATGAATAAAAAAACATTCATGAGAAACATTCAGAACATATTTTTGAAGCATATATTGAACTGTAGTAGTTATTAGAAATGATAACATACTTATAAATTTACCTAAGAAAGTGTATAAACCAAATCACTAGATGAAAATTTATATTTAACCTGTGAATATGATCAAAATAATTTATTATATGACATACCAAAAGTTACAAAGTGAAATCTTTATAAATCTTTCTAAAATCCCATTTATACCCACCCAAATCAAATATAACCCAAAAAATACTCACACAAAAATCAAAATTGAAAGATGAAGTAGGGCATTAGTAACCTATCTTGAGATGAATAATTTTTTTAACTGGCCTGATGGAATCTAGCTCCATGGCCCCCTAACTCAAGGTTTCTCTCTTCCTCTCTCATCTTCCTCTCTCTTCTCTTTTCTCTGGAAGCTTTTATGACTTAGCAGAAAATGAAATGGTTTTATCTAATTTTTCAAGATATTTATATAAAAAATATGAAATTGATGAAGTGAAGTAGCACTACCATTCACAATGTTGTTGCACTCCAAAAGAAAATTTTGATTCTAGAAATTTCAAATGAATGAAAGCCTTGATGTTGTAGAATCATTTTGTAGTGCTGCAGCACTACATTTTATAGCACTACAATGCTCCCAAGGAATGTTGAATTTATTCTAGCGAATAGAGAGCTCAACTCCATAACACTTACATCTAAGTGTCGTAGTGCTTCTAGGAAGGATTTTTTTAACACTAAAAACAAAGAGCATGGCGTTGCAGTGCTCTAAAGAAAATTTTTTGGGCTTAGTTTAAACTTCTAAATTAAATTTGCAACTTTCTATGATTAAGTTTTAACATGAAATAACTTAAAGACAATTCACAATGATTTATCAAAGATGTAATAGGCTCGTAAACCTTATCAAGTGTTAAACTCATTACTATAGTAAAAGTTGTTACAGTCACTCTCTAGCATTCCCTATTATAATCATAGGAGATAATCATTATAGGTTAGGCCTTATAATTTTGCCTCCTCAGACAAAATAAGATTGGTGAATATTGATAATCCCCAAATGATGGTTGAATTGTTTTATTTTGGGCATGGCTAATTGTTTTTCTCTTTTTAGATTTTTTTATTTTATTTTATGGAGGAAGCCTTATGCCCCACTTGTAGACTATGGACTATTTATTTGTGTGTGAAACCTTAGTCCAATGCTAAGATAATAAATAATCTCGATATTGAATATTCTAACATTCTAATACTATAAACGTGACATGTGATTTTTCTTATTTCTTTAACTAAATTGCATTCATAAGTCTAGAGAATTGATGTTAATGATTGCTCATCATACTATAGGAAAAAAATTAAATTTCTAGTCAAATACTAGTGGAACCAAAGTGGATGGAAATTTTTGTATACTTCCAATGAAAGTATTGCTAGAATTTAATGGAAAGAAATATTTTTAGTTACTTTTTTGGTAGAATATTTCATTATAAATCAAGTTACTTATTTTTGATAAATTTTTGCCAAAAATTTGCTAGAAATATTTTATATATCTTCTAATTAACATCTTCTTCATACCATTTGCACTTTCAAAGCTACCAACCTCTTGAGCTTCTTTTGCTCGTGAGAGCACTAGCATCCATTTATGGCCATTTTTTGGTAGTTTTTTTTCCTTCCATGATGTGCAAGTAAATTTCATTATCTATCTTATTCTTTATATATTTAAGATTTCATGCATTAGAGCTTCTAACATAGGATTCTAAAATTTAGTTTTTAGGGTAATAAATTTTTTTTTGTAAAAATAATTAGATTGATATTCTCATTTAGACCATAAAATATAAAAATATTTATATTTTATATCATATTTAAGTTATCATATGTTGGTGCATAAATATTTTTATATGTTGGATCTGAGTGAAATTTTAGGAATAAATATTCTATATTTATCTTTTTATTATATTTTATTGATCTATTTGTTAAGTAAAAATATATCCTATAAATTTTAATTTTACAGAAATACATAGTATATATAAATATTCAAAATCTAAGATCATGGATATATGATAGACTTTTATTTAGGCATAAAATATTAATAGATAAGTTCATTAAGGATGTTGAATATTTGCATACATAGCTCCTCAACAACCATCAGTTATATCAGAAGAATATCTTAGATGTTTATGCTCCACACCTAAAAAGAAAGCACACCTTATTCTTAAAATAAGATTAAACTTGACTTATATCACATATGATTCTAACCAAATTATTGGTTATGGATATCACATGAAGAATTTGAGCCATATATCAACTCTCAATGCCATATTTTGATGAGTTATACACTAATAAATAAAGAACATGTTGGGAGATATAAAGAGATGGTCTTTGATGCAAGGGTTTTGTAATTTAAAAATATACAGAAGAACTTTCTAACATTAAAGACAATGGTTTTATGAATTATTACAAGTAGCTCAACAATCACTTTGAGTTGATTACATCATTCACTTTGAGTTATTAGTTGTAGTTAGGATGCCCAAGATTAAAATATAATATAACATGTTGTGTGAAAGTTTCAATCAATTTGTTGGACTATTGAAGGAAGCTAATCCAGTAGATAACTTAATTTTAGCAAGTTTAAATAGAAAAAAGTTGTTATCCACATTAAATTTCAAGGAACAAAAATAGATTGCTATAGTAATTATTATGTATTGTATTACAAGAATGATTTGATAGAAGCTACATATAGGCACTGTAATGCACCTCAATTCAAACCAAGAAGTGGGAAACAACAAAGAAAAAGTATATCTCATATAGTAGGTTATTTTATTTACTTATGATTTTACTTCAATAGGGGCTTTGTATATCCCTGAGCTATACTGGTCACATAATATGGCATTACAAAAGAATTTCAAAACTAGTTGTTCTACTTTATCCATTAGATGCTAGGGTAAAAAATCACTTTAATCATACAGAACTACAGTTAGTTATTAAACCATGAAATGCTACGCTTGGATTATGCCGTGATGGCTTCAGTCCCCATAGTTAGGCTGTTCACTTCATATTTATCAGTAATATTTACACCTCACAATCCCTTACCTGAGTTATGCATGACTACACTATATATGTTTCTCATCCTCATAATACCTAGAACACATAATCTAAAAAAAGATGTATATTTATAATCATTGATGGATGATTTGAAGATTTTGTGAGAAGAATGTATCTTGCATATTATATTTATAAAAATAAAATGTTTAGATGAAACCAATGCCACTGTATACTATTGGTGACTTTCTAGCATATGAGATATTATTAAGATAGAGCACTGTAGGAAAGTTGGCTTATTCATACTACATAAAACTATACAAAGGATTTGCACTAAAATATTGAGAAAAAAATTCATGGTTTGACTATCTTCATATGTTCTTACAGACTGATCATCCATTCAAGCAACATAAATATACATTTATCAAGAACAATGGAGAAATCAATACTACCACTAAGATTGATAGAGGATAAGTTATGAAAAATGATTAGTGGAGCTTTAGATGCATGAGCAAGCAACTAAGGAGAGTTAAGATACAGATGATTGCATAAGTTTAGAATTTTTAGGATAATTGAATAATTAATGTTATAACTATTTGAATATTTCAATACTTTTCAAATGGATAGTTTTTGGATTTAATTTTTACATTATTGATGTTATTATTTATAAATATCATGTTGTGATGCATTATATGCATATAATATGTGAGTTAATTGTATTTGTATATTTTTTCGCATAAGTAATTGAACATTGATGATGTTTTTTTCCCTATTTTGCTACAGATTTTTGGAAAATTTCTAGTAGATTTTTTGTCAGAATGATGGTACATAGGGACAGACCAACAAGCTAATGGAAATATCAAACAAAAAATACAGATGAATTTTCAGCAGTTGAAGTAACACTGATAAATTATCAGTGGTGCCAATCATCGATATTCTTTATGGCAGTTGGTCGCTAGTAAGTAGCCAAAATTACTTTATTTTTTATTCCAAATTTCATCATTCTGGTATTTTCTATGAATAATCCATAAAAAATCCATCAGAATAATTTTATAATAGAAAATAAAATATCAATAAATATTTCCTATTGGATATGTTTATTTATCCTTCAGAAATTCATTTAAAATTATAACTTCCCATAAAAATATCTGCACTTCGACAAAAGAAATTCACCAAAAATAATATTTTTCATATAATGATAGGTTAACATTTTCCTCTTAATGATTTTTTCTTCTTCAATTCTTTTATGGTATTTGGTTTGTGTAAGGGCATTATTATGGTTAGTTTTTGTGTGAAATTTTATTATGTAATTCATTCAGGTTGTACTGCTGCCTTGGCTCTCAATTCTATCGATCGAGCTCACCAGGGGGTTACAGCAGGACCTCCCCCATCTTCAATTCGAGTGCTTTGTACCTGTAATTACCCATATTTTGAACCAGTAAAATAATTTTTTTAAGAGTCATTATAAGTCTAAATCACAAACAGTCATTGCCATAGCATAGATATTATAATATTTTTATTACACTAATTTTTGTCTAATTTTTTGGCATTGGTGCAAACCCTTAAGAAATTTATACATATTAGTACAAGTGGGAGTTTTGGGGCCATCATGTGTTTGTTTTGCAAATTAATTTTACCAATAAAATTAAATAAATTAGGTTATTTTATTAAGATTTTTTTTTATAATTTTTGAAGCTCCAAAAGGATTTATATAAATTTTATATTAAAAATTAATTAAACTATATTATTATATTATTTTTATTATAAAAATCATAATGCATTAACATGTAATCTCATTAAAGCCATTTCACTCAAATTTGTTTTAATAGAGAGAAGGTAGAGAGGAATTAAGAGAAAAAGTTCAGAGAGAGAAAAGAAGATTTAGGGTTTGGAGGACATGAACCGATTTTTGTCAGTTGATCCTATTAGGAGATTTGCTCGTCTAATTATAAGGAATCATTACCCTATTTTTGATTTTAATTTGATAAAAACTTATAAAGTTACGATATCTTAATTTTTACCAAACATTCATCGCATAATTTTTGGTATGTGATAGATGGTGATAATATGAGCATTTTGGCTCTAATATTATTAAATTTTACTGGTTAAAATAGAAGTTATTAAATTTTATATAATTTATAATAAATAAATAATTAGGTATTATTATTTAAGTATACTATTAATATAGACATTGAGAATGAAAATGAGTGTATGATTGGGTAATAGTTAGTCATTATTACTGTTATAAGAATGTGATCATAATATGTGTGAAGATAAGTAAAAATATGATTTCGTTGACTTTGGTTGAAAACTAGTAACTTGTACATAATGGTGGACTGACAGACTTTTCTTTAAATATTATGGTTGAGTGTTATTCTTTACTGATTCATGAGATACACTGATTGGGAGTTATAAGGAGTTGTTCCTATATTGACTGTAAAGAGTAACAACTATGTTTATTGAGCCATTGATTACTAACAGCTTACTTACTACTTAAAAAATACCAATTAAGCCAATACTTCTTACTTGTTTAGTGTGACTTCTGAAATACATGTTATTGAGACATTATTTTTATTACTGTATAAATTTATCATTACAACACAAATTTATTATTGCTGCATTATTTTACTATTTCTGTCACCAATTTTACTGATGACACTGTATTGACACTGAGTATGTAATTATGATACTGATATGATATTTTTTCATACATTTATATGATTTTATTGCATTAATATGATTTTAACAATTCTTATAGACGTTTTAGTTTTATTGCTTCATATAATTTTTTTATTGATTGAAAGTACAGATACGATGGTTATTTTATTAATTGAATACCCATAGTGATTTATTGGTTTCTCCACTATACTATTATATTAGCTTCTGTGTCATATTATTTTACCATTTATAGACTTTATTATTATTTCATATGAGTTTTATTATATATGTACTGATCATAATAATATAAATATTACTGCTATGATTTGACTGCTGGCATGCATATTGCTCCATTATCGTGCTTTGAGTTCAGTTGTAGGATTTGGTTACTTGTTGTGCTCTTGAGCTCATTAAATGTGGTTAAATAATTTTAGGTTAGGGCAAGGGCGCAGGAGTATAAGATTGACTAGGATCCTTCAAGTTTAGGTTTTCATATATATATATATATATATATATATATATTGATAATTTTATTTTTACTAGTATTTATAATGATAGAAGAGATTAGGTAGCTCTTATTGTTATATTTTATAAGATAAATATAATAATTCTTTCAAATTTGATCTTAGGGCATTATAATTACTATCAGAGCATTATTATTGAAAGAATTGATTATTACTAGAGCTGTAAGAATTGATTATGAGTCGGGTTGATTGGGTAGATTAAGGTGCTTTATTTTATATACATAATTGAATGTCATATGATAGAAGGAACTACATGATTGTATATTTTTTTGATGAGTTTTTATTTGAGTTTGATTTGATTTGAGATTTAATTATATGAATTTGGTTTACATCAATTTTGTACCCAAATCCTTAAGAAAAATGTTGGGGGTGACATTTTTTTAAGGTGGGTGGATTATAATAACCCTTATTTTTATCGAGTGAAATAAAATGTTTTAGGAGTCATTAAAAGTTTAAATCACAATAGTCTTTGTCATAATATAGATATTATAATATTTTAATTATATTAAATTTTTTATAATTTTTAGGCATTGGTGCAAATCCTTAGAAAATTGAAACCTATCATTTAAGAGAGGATTTTGGGACTGTTAGGTATCCATGTTGAAAACCAATTTTACCAAAAATTTTTAAAAAAATTGAGCTATTTTATGGATATTTTTCTATAATTTTTTCTTTAATTTTTTATGCCCCAAAAGGATATTTTTCTACATATATATATATATATATATATATATATATATATATATATATATATATATATATATATATTATAAAAATCTAAATCCATTAATATGTAATCCCATTAGAGCCATTTCACTCATTCATTTTAATAGAGATCATGCAGAGAGGAATTAAGAGAAAAAAGTTAGGAGAGAGAAAAGAGATTTCAGGTTTGGAGGTCGTGAAGCAATTTTTGTTAGTCGATCCTATTGGAAGATTTGCTCTTCTCATTGTAAGGGACCATTGTCCTATTTCTTATTTCAAAGATTTTATATATTTTATATTTTAAGCATTTTAATTTAATCAAAACTTACAAAAATTGAGATATTTTGATTTTTAGCAAACTTTCACCACATAACTTTTGGTATATGATAGATGTTGACAATATGAGAATTTTTATTATAATATTATTAAATTTAGCTAGTTAAAATAGAAGTTATTGAATTTTGTATGATTTGCACAAAATAAATAATTGGAAATTTTTATATAGACATTGAGAATAAAAATAGGTGTATGATTGGATAATAGCTAGTCACTATTACTATTATAATTATGTAATCATAATATATGAGAAGACAAGTAAAAATTTGGTTTCACTGATGTTGGTTGAAGATTAACTGATTAGTACAGAATGGTGGGCTGATGAGCTTTCTTTTAAATATTATGATTGGGTGCTATTCTCTAATGATTCACGTGATACATTGATTAAGAGTTATAAGGAGTCATTATTATGCCAATGGGTAAAGAGTGTTGACTCTTTTTTTGAGGTAACAATTACTAATAACTAAATTACTACTAGAAAAATACCAATTCAGCTAGGACCTCTTACTTATTTAGTGTGACTACTAAAATGTATATTATTAAGACATTATTCCTATAATTATATAAATTTTTTATTACTACACAAATTTAATATTACTGCATTACTTTAGTACTACTACCACCAGTTTTACTATAGGAAAGCCACAAATTTATGATAGAAAAATCCATCATAAAATAAGAAAAATCCATCGCAAAATTGACTTATAGTGGATTTGTGACGGATTTCTTTCCATCGTAGAAAGTCGCGTTGCAAAATCATTTACTACAGAAAAAAATTTGTCGCAAATATTTGCGATGGATTTACGAATATTTTACGGTGAAAAAAAAAAGAATATATTAGAAATTTAAATATGACCAGCTACACGCGCCTGACCTGCTGCCCAGCCATATGACTGGCTGCCCGACCCTACCCGCCTGCCTAACCTGCTACCTGCACCTGACCAAACTGCCCGTGCCACATGATCTGCTCGGGATTTGATCCTAGTCCTCTTCTCTTGCAAACCAGCTCCACACGGTCACAGAGATAAAATACAACAAAGCACTTTTTTTATTTATATTATAACTTATCTTACAGCAGAAAATTCCATCGTAAATCCTTCACAAATCTATCAAAATAAAATTATAATTATTTTTGTCACAAATCTGTCACCATTTTCAATAAAAAATAATCCACCATGAATCTGTAACTTTCTTGTAGTGACAAAAATAATCCACCTCAAATTTTCTACAAATTTATATGTACGATAGTGTACTGATACTAAGCATATGACATACTGAGCATGTGGTATACTGAGTATGTGTTTAAGATATTGATATGATATATGTACATACAATTATATAATTTTACTACATTGATATAATTCTGATACTTCTTACCTATGCTTAGTTTTATATCTTTATATACTTTTTTAGTGATTGATACTACTGATATGATGGATGCTTTATTAATTTGACACCCATACTAATTTTTTGATTTCTCTACTATACTATTGTACTAACTTCTATACCATATTATTTTATTATTTACAGACTTTATTACTACTGTATATGAGTTTTACTACTTATATACTGATTCATGATCATATAAATATTACTGTTATAATTTAACTGTTGACATGCATATTGCTCCTTTGTCATGCTTTAAGATCAGTTGTTTGATTTGGTTATTTATTGGGCTCTTGATCTCATTATATATGGCTAAATAATTTTAAATCAGAATAAGGACACAAGAGTGTGAGATTGACTAGGATCCTTTAAGTTTATGTTCTTATTATTTTATTTATGCTTTTATATTCAGGACAAAGTAGTTGTGATATGATTGTATATATCCTGAATAGTGTACATAAGTTTTGAGAAATGAATACAGATGTATATATTGATATTTTGATTAATAGTTTTATTTTTGCTGGTATTTATATTAATATAAAAAATTAGGTAGCTTTGATTGTTGTATTTTAAAAAATAAAAAGAATAATTCTTCCAAATTTAATCTTGGGGCATTAAAGCACCAAAATATTTTTCCCATGCAATCGTATAACACCCTGATGTTGTGTACCCTTGCACCTTGGTGTTGTATACTTTGCTTGAAAGTTGATTGAGATCAGAGGGCTATGACACTCCAAACCTAGTATTACAATATGGCTAGAGAGTGCTACAGTGCTCCAGACCTCAGCACGATGGTATTGTCAGACACACTATAGATAATGTGTTGAGCACCACAGTGCTGCAAAATGGGTTGACAGTTTTCTTTCTCATTTTTTATTAATGTTTGCATCCCTTGGTGACTTTTATGAATATCTTTGTTTGCTCTTGTATAAGAAGGGTGCAATGATGAAGAGAGACAAGGAGAGAGTGAGAGAGAGGACAGATCTGTACTATTTCTCAAAAAATTTTATAGTGAATTTCTTGGTGTGATGTGGTTCTATGGGTCTTTCCCGATTTCAAGTTTTCACTTAAATCCTGGTTTTCTTTCTTTCCATTGCATTTAATCTTTCTAGTTTCTATTTACTGCATGTTTTATATCCCCCCAATAGTTATATTATGTCTCAGGCTACACTTAATTTACACAGCTAAATCATGCATTTTCTTGAATTTTTTATATAATTTTGCTTTAGTCCTAAGATATTATTTTATTGTATGTGTTTGGTATGCTATCTTATCGCCTAATCACCTACCTTGGCACAATTAAAATTTATTTAAAAAAAAATAATACATTGACATTATATGGATTTAGATCCTTTCAGATTATATTATCTTATTTAGTCCTATATTTTATATTGAATGCTTGGTATTAATTTTAATAAAATTAGTGTGAATAAAAATAAAATAATAAAAGTAACCCCTCTTGTTCATTAGATGTCGGTTTTGGTAAAGAGAAATGTGATTATTTTTATACCAAAAATTTTTAAAAATAAAAAAAAATAGACCTTACCCAATTAAAATAGTTGATAATAACAATAGTTTTGAATTATAAATGTTTGCTCTTCCTTGAATTTGAAGAACATCTTAATACAAATTAAATAAAATTTACTAAGTTATTGTGAACATCCTTTGTGATAAAGACACAATGAGGTCTACAGAGTTACGGAGGATGACAAGAATTATCCTTCAGAATATGATAGGGATGACAAGACTTGAAGGTAATGATTGAGTTGATCAAAAAGTTCATAGAAGAAGTTAAAGGCCATTGAGATCAACCTTTTCTTGTGGTGGAGGGTATTTTGGATTCAAGCGTATAAGAACTTTAGTTGGTAGTTGGAGCCCCAACATTTATCTAAGACCAAGAGTTAAAAATATTCCAAATAAGAAAAATAATACTTTATTTATAGATTTTGAGAGTGATATTTTATTGCTTAATTGATAATATGCCAGAAGATTTTTATTTCTATGAGGAACGAAATAATTAAATTACACCCTTCTATAATTGAAAAGTGATTTGATTAGCATGCCCTTTAGCTGGCCCAATTGACTCATCATGATTGAAGGCAACATTAGTGGCTGGTGGTTAGTAGTAGTTTGACGACAATGGTTTGATAGTAGCTAATGCTAATGATATTTTTGATCATTGACTTGAATATATCATCATTTAGATATGAAGTCATAAGTCCAATGGAGACAACACATTAAAATTTTAATTATTTTATTGATCATAATAATCCTAAAGCTTTATGTGTTAAATTTTACTAAAAAATAATGATGATGGACCGTCATTTTTATGTTAGAAAATAAAGGTATATAAAGATTTTAGGAACTCTATATTTTATTCGATGAATAATGTAGAGATAGATACACCCTGACATGGTTAGAACCCACCTTATTGATGCTTATTATAAAGAGATGACAAAAGGATTTGTTCAGTGGTCCCCAACTCTCACACGACACCATGATAACTCTCTCAAGTGCATGGAGTAAAATTGCGTGTGATAGCTTAGATTAGTTTATTCAATTGGAGTTGATTCAGGTGGAGTCATTTTAAATAAGGTTGATCTGACTTAAATGTTCTCGTGCCATTTTATTATATACTTGATTATGAATATAAAAAAATACAATCTTGAAAATATCTTTTTTAAGAAAATAAAATAAAAGGGAAATTTGTAGGTTCAACCACACCTTAAAATTAAAGTGGGCCTCCTCTTTGAGCTGCAATCCATGTCCTACCTTGCTTGTATAGTGTTAGTTCTTCAAGAGTAGTAAGAAGCATTTGTTTTAAAGAAGTGGTCCTCCAATAATATTTTCAACTTTGGTTACCACTAACTAATTATCACATTTCTATTATTATTAAGGTTCCTCCCATGTTAGTTAGCTTAAATAAATGCATATTAATCTTGAGGAATTTGTTTGAGATATCTTGAATGACTCATCCTCTTGGTATCTTCTATAAGATTTGTACATACTTCACCAGTGTGCTCATGGCCCTATTGAAAAACTTAATATTACCTTTTATTTTAGAGTTTGGCTTGAATTGGTAGTGCCATTAAACACTTTCATTATTATAAATTTTCATTAGGGTGTTAACATGAGAGATATTATATGGAGTATCCTCTCAACCTTAACATGGTTTATTTTGCTACTATTATTGATTTTGAGTGGTTTGATGAGGTCAAAGAGTAAAACACTAGCTATGTGTCTTCCACTATTTTTTTTACCAAGCGTGCTAGATTTTTACCTCTATAAAATTTTTTTCTTTATTTGAAGGATATAAATTTTTTTACTAGTGAATATTTATGACCTTATTAATTGTACTTTAATCCTCAATATGATGTCTGGAATTAATAAAAAATTGGCTATTTCTCATATTAATATAGAGTAAAATGTCTTATGCTAGAGTTCTTTGAATAATACTTCCCGCAACAATTTTGTATTGACTTATAGTAAAATTCATTCAAAGACATTTGGAAATATTTTTTAAGTTACTTTCTATCATGTTGGCAAATTCCAAAAATATAATAGGAATCCTTGATGATTCTTTGATTTATAATGAATTTTCTAACAAAAAGCATGACTATTTTATGGAAGTTTAATATTGTATCATGGGAGGAATAAAATTACATTCTTGCTTGACCCTTATATGTAACTAGAAAGAGGCATTAAGGCATCAAAGGAATGATTTATGCCTATGATCTTGATGAGTGATCAATTAGTTCATAGGATTCGGTGGACCTATAATGGCAATCATTTAATAATAACTTAAATCCCACCTATATGGGATTTGTTGGAATTACAAAGAAAAATGGTGAAAATATTATAATTCATGATAAAAAGGAAGTTGGATATTACACCCAAGAGGAATTCATCTAACACAAGGCATAAAAGCTCATCATGAAGGATATTATGAGAGAAAATGACAATGAGATAAAGAAAATATATCTTTATATTCCTTGCAGCTTATAAGTAGGATGGGATGCATGGATTTTATTCGCTAAGCTAGTAATATTAAGGAGGCCATTATTCGGCATTAGTGGGGAAGGATGCCATAGGCCAATCGATGAAGGTTATTAAGCTAACATTCCATAATATATGATAGGTTTTGAAGAAGGTGAGACTAAATCAGATTTTGCCATGATAATTCTAACTAGCTAGATTCATTTAAAAGATGAAAGATTTCCATATAGAATAGTTTATTTATTAGATGTGGCCCTTTAGGGACAGATCATAAGTATCTTTACTAACATCATTTCACCTATTAATTAGCACGGGGAAGGGAGCAGAAGCCTATCTATGATGTCCCTAGTTTATGGATTAATTTATCATTTGGTGAGAATTGGAGATTAACATGCTTGTTTCATATCTATTACACATGTTTATTTTTATGATGAAATATAAATGTTCATATGCTTAAGTGATTGCTAATGTTAAGTTAGTCAATAAAGTTAGGATGTTTCCCTCAAATGGGATTTTTATGTACTACTAGTCATGTTGATAGAGAGAATGTTTGATTGCATTAGTTATGAGTGACATCTCAAATACAATTAGAAAGCTAAATTAAAATGAATAGGAGGTATAAGAGCTACCCCTCATCAAATTTTTATTAGTTTTGAATTACTTAGGGCTACCCTTTATCAAATTTGAAGAAGGTGACAATACAAATTAGGTGATAGGTCTAACTTATTATGTATCCTTTCTGATTAAGACACAATGAGGTTAGTGATGCTGATAATGATGATAATGATTATCTTCTATAGGAGATGAATGTGATATATGAGATAGTGCAAGATGTCATTGAAGCAATTAGGAGCCATCTTTTGGAGGTAGAGGAGATTTGGAATTAGGAACAAAAGAGCATTAAATGATAGTTTGAGATATAGAATTATCGTATAATTTAATAGTTCATATTTATCCTAAATGAGCATAATTAATTATTGATTTTGAGTGAGAGAAATATGTATATATCAGATTACTCCTAGTTTCTATTAAAATGAATGGTTTATATCACACTCTTATGTGATAGAAAATGATTGGATGATCTTGCCTTTAGGAATGCCTAATCGAGGTGAAAAAGTTTAGGAAATCCTATGATGGGCTAATAATAGTGGGCTGTTAATGCTTGTTGTTACTAATGCCTATTAAAAATGAATCAAAGTCATCTCGTATCTTAACTCAGCAGTCCAACATATGTGCTAAATGAACAATGAGATGATTAGATTGACATGAATATTTCTAAAAAGATATATTGCTTAAATTTAAGGCCATCAAAAAATAGTAATGATAGACTATTATTTTTTTTATTGAAATATTTGTTTCATTGAAAGTTTTTATTAATGACAAATGCCTCTTGAATTAAAGATTTGTAGAATCACATAAACTTTGCAAAGCAAACAAATTGTTTCACAGACTATGTAAAAATGGAAATACGTAAACATAATTGAAGCCCTCCATGCCAAGGTTTGCAATAAATAAATGCTTGGATAGCTATTTAGCAATCCCCTTGGTCATCTAAAGGAGGCTGCTCAACCGATTTACTAGATCAAGCCCTTCTTGCACTCAAATTTAGGTATTTCTTAGTCATTAGAATTGTTACAACGTGACAATTCTTTTGATCGTGTTTTTTTCATTTCAATGGCATTTGACTCATCAATTAAGTTTTAAAATAAAGTTGTTAATTAGCCCAATCCCCTTATATTGTCTTCAAATACATTCATTATTCCAAAAGTTAAGCTCATGATCTAATAGTTTCAAATATTGAATAAATTGTAGAAGTGAGATGAGATAATTGTCATGAAAATCATATAGTGTAGAAGATCAAGAAATTCTAAAGACATTTCTGATCAATAATTCACAGTATAGGTAGCGACCCTTTGGACCACCAAAAGAGTTGAATAAGATAAATTAAATTAAAAATTGATATATATATTCGTTTAGATAGTTTGATAACTCACCCCCACGTGTTTGGTGGCTAAGGGCTTCACAAGCAGCTAATACCGTTCCGCCACGTCATCTTCTCCTTGTCCAGCCCACGAGTCTTCTCGTGCTGATACGGGCCCACGGCCACCCATTTTTCCGGTCTAGGCCACGACAGCCGACATGAAAAATGGTTGGCGAAACCATTAGGCACAATAAGGCGAAGTTGGGTGTTGAGTGGGTGCGTTTGCGGTGTATGTGCGGTTGGCGAGTGGACCGAGCCTGGGCGTGCCAGATATCAGCTGATTGTGGCCGGTGGTGGGCCGTCGGGTCGCACGGGCAGGGTGGTCCCGTATCTCCAGATTGGCATTTGGCACCGTTTTGCGGGCCCGGCCCAAAGTTATTTCAATTTTACGGGCAAATATTTGCCTCTAATATTTGATAATTTATATGATGATTAGGACGGACTTTATAGCTTATTTAATTCGTAACTTTTTTGGGGTATTATTTAATTCATAACCTTTATGGAGAATTATTTAATTCATAATTAGATGCAATCATTCGCACCTAATTTTGTACCCGAAGACTTTGCACGCACATCATGAGATTGCAAATTTATTCTTCCATCAGAAAAAAAAGGGACTTTAGCAATTATATTCAAAACTTGAAATTTGCTTGAATTTTAAATTTCTTAATATGGATTGAGTTGATATATAATAAATACACATATACAATTGGTTTGACTCATTTGATGTTAGTTTTGTGTGAATTTGATTGTGTCAATCAATTAGATTCTACTACTTTGGGGGGGGGGCGTCCACTAATATGTAGTTGGCTTCAAGTTTGATGACGATGTGAGAGCATTGCAACTATTATTTTCATCGACAGATAGTTGGGATGGGCAGGTTACTGCTGTGAGTATTTCTTCATGAAGCTTAAAGTTAAACTTTGAGGACATCATATGATTAGTGTTGAATGAAGAGGTTCGCAGAAAGGCAAATAGTGAATTTTTAAGTCTTCTCTAAATGTTAGAACCAAAGAAAGGGGTTTAGATAGAAATCCAAGTAGAAAAAGATCTAAATCTAAGAGTGGAATATCTACTTCATGTATTGTGTGTTGAAACTGTGGAAAGAATGGTTACTTGAAGAATGACTATGTTGTTCTAAGGAAGGATGGTGATGGAGGTCAAGATAAAAGTCACTTTGTAAATGTACCTTGAAAGTTCAAGTGAGGTAGTTAAACCTTGTTGAACTGCACAAGGCACACCAAGAGAGGGCGGTGAATTGGTTATTTAAAAAATTCTCTCAATGAAACCATTTTAATATTTTCAACCAATCACAAATGCAAGCAGAAAACTTAATAAAAAATAATGTAATTTTGTTCTTTTTGATTTTCATAACAAAACTAATTGACAAAATATTTTTCTTTATTTTCTTTTTCAATAAGAATCAAGCCAAACAAAGCTTGATAATCCAATCACAAATTTGTAGGAATATTAAATATGCATGAAAATTAAAACACAGGAAAAAATAAAATGAGAAAAGTAAAGTAGAACAAGCACACCAGATTTTATAGTGATTTGATCAAAATTTGACCTACGTTCACTCCCCGAAGTCCTCCTTTCCAGGTATTATACCAATCTCCTTTAGCCCCCATAGCAAGGTAGGGAAGCCCTTACACAATCTCTTCCACTAACCCGATGTGGTATAATATCAGATTGAAGCTTTTCCACCCTCCAGGTGAAGGCAGAGTACTTGGAAGCTCTTTCACCCTTTTCGTGAAGGCAACGAAACTTGTAATCCTTTTTCACCCTCCTAGTGAAGGTAGAGAATCTCGAATCCTTTTTCACCCTCCTAGTGAAAAATAAAAAACCTCGAATCTCTTTTACCTTCCCCTGGTACGGTAAAGTAGCCAAACCCTTTGGCAACAAAGGGTTCTTCTTCCCAAAACTTTGCTCAAGACAAATCTTGATGAATGGAGGAACTCAGGTGCATATTCACCAGAGCAATTGTGTGAAACTCTCTCTGACACGCCCTTAAATCCTATAAGGATCTTCTCCCTCTTTCACAAACTTCACCCTTTCTCTCCCAAGCTCTAGGCTCTCTCTTCAAGTTTTCTCTTAGAAGAAATAACATAATGACTGCCTAAAAGGCTCTTACAAAGTCTAATAAAAAGTTTTAAATACAAAGCATAAAAAAAACCTAAAATTTTACTTTTGTCTTTTCTGATTACATAGTATGATCGTGGATCGTACAGTACGATTAGCTTAATTTATCCAGTGACTCATGTACGGTGAGTAGGGGTTGAAAGTTTGATAGGGATGTTAAGCCCTGATGAACTAGTCCAGAGGCTAACCAAGAGAGAGGGGGGGGGGGGGGTGAATTAGTTATTTTAAAAAATTCGTGAGCAATAGGAAAGATCTTTTTGATAATTTGCAGCAGAAAAAAATAAACACAGAAATGAAAAGATCAACCACAGATTTCACCCAAGCAGATAATAACAGAAAAGTAAAGTGCAGAAAAGAATCAGAAAGAGCACACTAGATTTTATAGTGGTTCGGTCAACTTGACCTACGTCCACTCCCCGGAGCATCCCCTTCGGGTATTGCACTAACACAAAAGTGACTCTCCTTCTGCTCCCATAGCAAGGCGGAGAAGCCTGTACAAAACTCCTTTCTACCAACCCGGTGAGGTAGAGAACCTGAACTCCTTTCACTTCCTCCTGAAGTAGGCAAAGAACCTGAACTCCTTTCACTTCCTCCTGAAGCAGGAAGAGAACCTGAACTCCTTTTGCTTCCTCCTGAAGCGGGCAGAGAACTCGGATCTTCTTGCGAACTATCCTTCCACAGAAAACACTGACAAGATGAGAGACAGTGAACGGAGAAGACGACTCTGATCCTTGCTTGGAGCAACCTTTGTGAATCCCTCATAAACTCCCCCTCACAAGATCCTCTCTCTCTCTCTCCCAAGCTCTCTCTCTCTCAAGGTTTTCCTGAAAAGGAAAGTGGAAAAAGATTTTTCTTGTTGGAAGAAAAAGATCTTAAATAGGAGGGCTCAAAAATAGCCCTAAATCTCAACTGGTCGGCCAGGTTCATCCATGACGATCCGACAATCGTCCTTTACGATCAGTACAAAAACACAAAAAATCATCCTAAAAATTACTCTGGACGTACTAGTTAAACATGCTGGACGATCACAAAATGACTTGATCATCCAGGACGATATCTCTATCGTCCGGTATGATTAGTTCAAATCCACACAAAATCGTCCTGCGCACCGCTCTGGACGTACAGGTGAAACATGCAGGATGATCTCAAAATGACTTGATCATCCGGGACGATATGGGTATTGTCCCGTACGATTAGTTCAAAAGTAGGAATATCGTCCAGCACACAGCTCTAGACGTACAGGTGATAGGCACTGGACAGTCAGGATTTTTAACACATCATCCCGTACGATCCTGTAATCGTCCATGATAATATGATCGAATCAATCAGAGCTTAATTAATTTCCTTAATCACCAGACTAATTTAGGCATGATTGTAATGGATCATCCAGGATGATACACGTATCGTCCGGGACGATCAGACCAAATCACCAAAAATAAAAACTTGCCTAACTTGATCTGGCAGCTGAGAATTTTTGATTTAAGCCTATCATCTTGTACGATATTGATATCATCCAGGATGATCAGCTTAATCAAACTGACTTAACATGATCATCCTAATTAGGGTTTCTATTTTTATTGGATCGTCTAGGATAATATTAATATCGTCCAGGATGATCTGAATAAAAAATGAACAGAAACTCTAATTCACTCAAGCTCTCCCCCTGAGTATGTGTGTGCAAGGTTACTTAGCTAGGGGATCAGTTACATAGCATTTGACTCAATAAAGATAAAAATACTACATTGGATCTAAATTTCAAAACAGACTGACTCGAACTTGGACTGGCTTGAACTTGTAATTGATCCTGCGTACCTGAAAGATTAAATAGGCCACCAAAAATAGAAATGTTTGCTATCATCAAAATCATAACCTTTAAAATCAGATTTGTAATAATCTCTCCCTTTTTGATGATGACAAACATTTATTAAGTAGTTTTAAATCAAATAGATAGGAGTACTCAACACACATACGAAAGAAAATATTTTATTTCAAATTAACTAAACACAAAACACAATAACAGAAATAATTACAAATATAAGAACAGTATAAGAAACTACTAATCACTCAAAATAAAAATGCTAACTCCCCCTTTTGACATCACAAAAAGGAGGATGAACAAACAATACAATACAAATAGAAAATATCACAACACAAAAAGTTAAAAAGGAGGCGAATCCTGATCAGAAGGAGGAGGAGGTGGTGGCTGAAAGTATTTGTGAATGGCGGTGAAATGTGCTCCAAACTAGGCCATATCCTGGTCGTGCTGCTGTTGCTGCTGAGCAGTATAGTCATTGAAGCACTATAGATTCGCAGTAAGCTGTTGCTCCTGGGCAGCCACATAAGAGTCAAACCGGGCCTCCCACTGGTCAAACCGCTGCATCAGATGATCAAAAGGAGATGCAATATGAAGGGGAACAGGTGTATCAGGTGCAGAAGGAACAGGAACATCTTCTTTCGCTTCCTCCTCAACATCCATGGCGAGCTCTGGATGCAGTTGGGTGCTGTAGAGGACATGGAAGGAGTTATTTGTGAATAAGAAAGGAGGGACATTCGCAGGGATTGGATATTACAGATTATATTTCATCTCAAGGGTATAGACAATGAGGTGGCCTAGGGCTAGATTTGGGTGTCTCCTATGGCCCGGATCCCTAATGCTAGTAAGATGTTCGATGTACCGAAAGAGAAGATCAGTAGCATTGAAATCTCGGTGGGCCATGATGTAGCAGGTGGTCATAGAAAGTAAAGGTGTGATGTGGATGCGGTCCCCAGCCTTGAGGATGACTGAGTAGCGAAGGACATGTTGAATTGTATGGGCATCCTTAAGGAGGGAGGAACAGGCATTGTCATGGTAGTTAATGTTGGTGTTTCGAAGGAAATGATTGACGACACTCCAGTCAAAATCTGGATCAGAAATGAGGGTGTGGATCTTATCACCAGGGATGGAGAGTTGAAGGATATGATGAATATCCTGAGCGGTGAGTTCTACAGGTCGCTGATTAATGAAGGAGTGAAGGGCGGAGTAGTCAGCGGTGATGCGAATATTTGCAAAAAAGACCCTAAGGAGTTCAGAACTAAAGGGGAAGGCTAAGGTGAGAATAAAGGTTAAGGAGGTATTGTCAAACAGATACAGGACTGGGTTGGTAAGAGTGCGGGGGTTGACTATCCTAGAGTGAGTGATTCCAACTTCACTGTAACATTAAAAGGCAGCCCGATCGGCTGCCTCAGGGAAGCGAGAATCGATATTTCCCCAGGAGGAGCTTGCACCTTGATGCCTAGATCTCTTTTCACCAGCCATTAGAAACACAAGAGAGGAAGTATGGAAGGAAGAGGGGTGAAGAAATCTAAAGAAAAATGGTTGTTTAAGTAGAAGTCGACCATATCATCCTGTAGGATCATAGGATCGTCCAGGACGATATGAGTAATTATGACGGTCAGGATGATTGGTCAAAAAGACGGTCGGATCATCCCGGATGATCAGAGATCGTCCAGGATGATTAGAGACATGCGATTGTCCTGAGGAGTCCAACTGGACGACCATTGATGAAAAGTATCATCCCGGACAATGAGGTGGATTGTCCGGGATGATATGCAATAAATACATAGGACGGGCCGAATTTGAATGGTCCAACTGCTGACACATGGATCGTCTAGGATAAGGAGGTGTATCATCCAGGATGATGACCAATAATTGGTGCATTCTCAGCCATTTGATCAGGATCAAGAAAATTGGATCATATTGTCCAGGACGATGCAAGGATTATCTAGGACGATCACCAATAATTAGTGCATCTCAGCCGTTTGATCAAAGTGGAGATGATTTGAATGGATCGGCCAGGAAGATGGATGGATCGTCTAGGACGAAGATGATCGTCTAGGATGATGTGGGGATCGTCCATGACGATGTTAAGAGAAAGTGAAAAAGATGTAGGATGGAGAGGAAAGATGAGGGACCCCAAAAACACATACAATAAAATGAAAATAAAAGCAGAGTAAATAAAACTAGAAACGAGAAACACAAAAAAAAAATAATTATTTTTTTGATCGATAAGCTCCAGTAATTCAAAATTTTTCCCTTGATTTTTAATCCAAAAACCCATAAGAAGAAGATTGATAACGCTGAAATCCAGAAAAGTTGGAAAATCGACTTTCATAACTCCCACCTCGGACACCTTATAGGTTTAGATTCCTTTCAAACAAAAATCCAATTCAGAAGAAAAGAAATTAGATTCAAAAAGAGATCATTTCAAGCCTCATTCCAGAAAAATATCTGATAAAATAGTATTACAAAGTAAGGAATCAGAAATCATGATTTTTCATCTCAAGCTTTTGAAAATATTAAGTGGTGCATGGATTTTTCTAAGACATTTAAAGATATGAAAGGGAAAAAGCCTATTTCTTTATGGGATCATTTTGTGCCTCTTTTTCAATTTATTTGGCGCTTTACGCATCTTTTGATTTTTGATACACTTTGTGTAACTTTTCAATTTTTGGCGACATTGCGCATCTTTTCAGTTTGGGCTAATTTTGTGCCTCTTTTTATTTTGACACTCTTTGCACATCTTTTGTAAGCTTGCTTCCTTTCAAAATTGTTAAAGAATCTCAGCTGTGAAATTACCTTCCAGACATAAGAGATGACAAAACCCACTCTCTACAATAAGGAAGAGTAATTCACAAAACAAAAACCATACATCATATGATAAGTGCAACCACTTGATTCAGAAAAATAAACTATTGACTCAAAACTTTGAAAATACTTTTTATATGAGGTAGATTACTGCAGGAAGATAAAATAGATCTCTATTTCAAAAACTAACTTTTTAATTTTGAAGAAGATTTTTATCCAAAAGAAATAGAACACTATTAAAAGAGTTAGAGGAAGAGAAATAATCATCAATGTTTCTTTCCTTTAACAGATCCAGTAGAACCAATCATTGCTTACAAGCTTCTAAACCAAAAACAAGACAAAACTTTCAGTCAGAAATTCAGTTTATCAGTAGTGGTGAGCAGTGATATGATATATATATATATAAAGGAATAAAATAGTATATCAAAAAACAAGTAGGAAATCTTATCAAAATAAATACCTAAATAAAAAATACATCAATTAATAAAAAGAAAATCAGCAGTGAACAAACATGAAATAGGAAACAGATAATCAAATCTAAAGACTAATAGAAACAAAATAAAAATAGAAAAACTCAAAAATTATCAGTTATCAGAATCATGCATTTATGTCAATCACACCCAATCTGGTCCTCAAAATGCTGAATGAGTCAAAGGCAAGTGGTTTAGTAAATATGTCAGCCAACTAATTTTTAATTGCTACATGACATAGCTCAATGTCCCCTTTTGTAACATGGTCCCTAATGAAGTGATGCCTTATATCAATGTGTTTGGTTCTAGAATATTGGATTAGATTCTTAAAAATGTATATGGCACTAGTATTATCACACATAATAGAAATAGTGCCTAAAGGTAATCCTAAATCCAAAACTTGTTGCTTAAACCAAAGGACTTGGGCTACACAACTTTCTAAGGTAATGTACTCAGCTTCAGCAGTGGAAAGTGCAACTGAGTTTTATTTTCTACTGGACCAGGAGACTAAAGACTATCCTATGAATTGACAAGTTCCAGAAGTACTTTTTCTATCCACCCTACACCCTGTAAAGTTAGAATAAGAATATTCAAAAATCTCAAAAGAGGTGCATGCCTAGGGTACCGGATTCCTAGGTTTGGGGTCCCTAAAAGATATATTGCCTTATTCCTAACCACCACACCAGAATAATTCATCTTATTCTTAAAGACCCACTTGGTTCCAACTACACTTTAATTTCTAGGTCTTTCTGCTAACTCCCAAATATTGTTCCTTACAAATTGATTCAATTCCTCTTGCATAGCTAAGATCCAAAACTCATTAGAAAGGGCTTGGTTGATGTTGGTGGGTTCAGTCATTGAGATAAAGGCAGAATGGTTTACTTCCTTCCTAAGTTCATGCCCAGTTCTAACACCTTCAGAAGGGTCTCCTAAGATCAATTCTTTAGGATGACTCGAAGCATATCTCCAATCTCTAGGAATAGTGTTTTACGGTTCTACCCTTCCCTCCAAATTTACATTTTTAACCCCTTGGGTAATCTCTCCTACCTCTTCTTCTTCCTCAACTCTAGTCTCCTTAGGATCAGATTCATCAAACACCACATGAGTTGTCTCTTCCACCACCAAAGTCCTTTTATTAAACACCCTAAAGAATTTCCCCACACTAGAATAGCCTAAGAACACTCTTTCATCAGATTTAGGGTTAAATTTTCCTAAGGATGATTTCCCATTATTCAAAATGAAAACCTTACAGCCAAAGATATGGAGGTGGGACAGGTTTGGAGTTCTAACCTTAATGATCTCATAAGGTGTCGTATTCAGATTGGATCTAACAATCACCCTATTCAACACATAACAGGCAGTGTTCACCGCTTCAGCCCAAAAGTATTTTGGAAGTGAATACTCAGCAAGCATGGCTCTAGCGGCTTTCACAAAGGTCCTGTTCTTCCTTTCAGCTACCCTGTTCTACTGAGGGGTCCTAGGAGCTAAAAGATTTCAAACTTCATATTTTTAAACTCTCCACCATGATCACTATGAATAGTCAAGATCTCACAACCTAACTTCCTCTGAATCTAAGTGGAGAAAGACCTAAATTCATCAAATGACTCAGATTTATGTCGCAAAAATTTAATCTAAGTGATCCTCGAGTAATCATCAACAATCATAAATCCATAGACTTTTTCCCCTAAGCTGGCAGTGCTAATGGGTCCAAAGAGATCCATATGAAAGAATTCTAAAGGTCTAGAGGTGTTGATGTCCTTAATGGAGTGAAAGGAGGACTAGACTTACTTCTCTAATTGACAGGCATCACATAGGTGGTCATTAGTGAACTTAAGCTTGGGGACACCTCTGATTAAGTCCTTTTGGGTGACTCTTCTAAAGGTTTTCATATTGGCATGACATAATCTCCTGTGCCACAACCAAGACTCATCAGCAGTAATTTTTAAGCAAATTGAATTATTAGCTTTAAAGCAACTTACATCCAGCATATAGATATTGTTGATCCTTTGTCCCTACAAAATAATTTTATCATTTAAGCTTATAATGCAGCAAGTGGGCAGGAATTTGATGTTGTATCCTTTGTTACAGAGTTGACTGATGCTCAGCAGGTTATGTTTCAATCCATCTACAAGCAATATATTATCAATCATGAAATTCTTTGAATCACCAATTATACCTACTCCTACCACCCTCCTGGTGGTGTTGTCTTCAAGTGTAACCTTACCTCTAGCCCTGGCCTCCAGTGAAATGAACTGATTTGCATCTTCAGTCATGTGTCTTGAACATCCGTTGTCCAGGTATCACGTGCTCTCATGAGGTCTTGTGTGAGAGCACACCTACAAAATCATTAAATGTCAGATTTAGGAACCCAAACAGGTTTGGGTTCCTTCTTATGAAAAGAAGAATGCAATGCATGTGTGTTGTGCTGTAAAACAGGCAATTTGGGCCTCCACACCTAATGTGCACTATGGTGAACAGTGCAGGTGTGGGAGATGTGTCCTAACATGCCACAAGAAAAATATCTAACACCAGGAAAGGGGTTAACTAATCTACGTGGGTGATAGTGCCTCTTTCTAGGTTTGTATGAAACATGCTTTGATGATTTTGAAATAGATTCTTTAAAAGGTGGAGGTGCATAAAATTATGCAAAAGTAGGAGGTATTTCATTTTTCTCAAAAGCACTAATTTTTTTACTTTTAAAAATTCATTCTCCTTCTTAAGACTTGCAATTTCAAAGTTCAATGCTCCCTTACTACTCTCCACGTCACATGCCATTAGTGTCTAATTCTTTAAAAGCTCTTTCTAAATCAACATACGAGGCTTTCAATGAATCATGCTCAGTAATCAGATCAGAATGCTTTTTGTTTAATTCATCAAATTCATCAAGTAAAGATATGTGATTGCTATCAAGTGTAGAATGATCTTTAACTACAGAATCATGCTCTTTTTTGCAAGGTTAAGAAATCTAATTTTAGGCTAGCATGTAATTTCTTAAGTTTCCTATAAGATGAATAAATTTTCTCAGAAACTTCTAGCAATTAATCATAAGTAAGCTTATATACCTCTTCTTAATCAGACTGATCAGGATGATCATCAGCCATCAGACACAAGTTGATTTCCTCCTCTTCAGCTTCAGTCTCAGAAGAGTTGGATGCAGAATTTACCCAGAATGCCTTTTGAATCTGCTTCTTATCCTTCCTGAACTTGGGTTTCTCCTCACCCTTCTCTTTGCTTGGGTGAGCTTTACGTGTAGGATACTCAGCCTTAATGTGTCCAGGCTTCCAGTATTTAAAATAAACAGTATCAGATGAACCTTTAAAATTTTTACTGGACTTACCCTTGTTCCACGTCTGAAAGTTCTTATGTTTCTTTCTTAGAAAGCTTTTGAATTGCCTAGTGATTAAGGCAACATCATCACTATCAGACCCGGAAGAATCAGTATCAGTATCGTTGGCCTTCAGCGCCACAGTTTTCTCCTTCTTCTTCTCACCTGCATCAAGCTGTCTTTGGTTCACCCCTTGCTTATAAGTAATGAGTGACCCAAGTAAGTTATCAATAGAATATGTGTTCAAATCTTTCGATTCAGTAATTACAGTTATCTTTGCATCAAACAAAGAAGGCAAACATCTCAAAATCTTGTTCACTTTTTCATAGTTAGTGAGTTCTCTTCCTAAAGCATGTAAAGAAGTGACAATTTGAGTGAACATATTATATATTTCAGAAATTAATTCACTAGGTTTCATACGAAAAAGTTCGTAGTCATGAAGCAATATGTTTAACCTAGATTGTTTGACTTCCATTATACCTTCATAAGTAATACACAATCTATCCCAAATTTTTTACCAGTTGTACAAGTAGAAACACACATGTAATCCTCAGATAGTAATGCACAAAAAAAAGTTCAAATATTTGGCATTCAGTTGGGGTAAGTCACGATCATCAAAAGTCCATTCAGTGATAGGCAGATCAGTTTTAACATTGTTAATCATTCTAAAAAGTACTTCATAGCCATCCTTAACAAGCATTCACATGTGATAATCTTTAGATTGAAGAAAAGTGAACATGCGAGTTTTCTAAAAATCAAAAGGTATGTTATCAAACAATGGCGGTCATGTAATTGAATAACCTTTAGTAGTATTACGATTACCAAAGTTACCCATGGATCAAATTCAAAAGTTTTTAAACTTAATTTTTGAATCCCGCTCTGATACCACTTGAAAGTCCCGAGACTAACTAAGAGGGGGGGGGGGGTGAATTGGTTATTTTAAAAAAATTTATGAGCAACAAAAAAGATCTTTTCGATAATTTTTAGCGAAAATAAGTAAACACAGAAATGAAAAGATCAACCACTAATTTCACCCAAGTAGATAATAACAGAAAAGTAAAGTGTAGAAAATAATTAGAAAGAGCACACCAGATTTTATAGTGGTTTGATCAATTTGACCTACGTCCACTCCCCAGAGCCTCCCCTCTAGGTATTGCACTAACACAAAAGTGACTCTCCTTCTGCTCCCACAGCAAGGCAGAGAAGCCTGTACAAAACTCTTTTCCACCAACCTGGTGAGGCAGAGAACCTGAACTCCTTTCACTTCCTCCTGAAGCAGGTAGAGAACTCGAACTCCTTTCACTTCCTCCTGAAGCAGGCAGACAACCTGAACTCCTTTCGCTTCCTCTTGAAGCAGACAGAGAATCCGGATCTTCTTACGAACGATCCTTCCACAGAAAACACTGACAAGATGAGAGACGACGAACAGAGAAGACGACTCTGATTCTTGCTTGGAGCAACCTTTGTGAATCTCTCATAAACTCCCCCTCACATGATCCTCTCTCTCTCTCCCAAGCTCTCTCTCTCTCTCTCTCTCTCAAGGTTTCTCTAGAAAGGAAAGTGGCAAAAGATTTTTCTTGTTGGAAGAAAAAGATCCTAAATAGGAGGGCTCAAAAATAGCCCTAAATCTCAACTGGTCGGCCAGGATCGTCCTGTATGATCTGTTCAAAAATACACAAAATTATCCTGAAAACCACTCTAGAAGTACAGGTTAAACATGTTGGACAATCACAAAATAACTTGATCGTCTATGATGATATCTTTATCGTCCGGTATGATTAGTTCAAATCTACACAAAATCATCCTGAGAATCACTCTGGACGTACAGGTGAAACATGCAGGACGATCTCAAAATGACTTAATCGTTCGGGATGATATGTGTATCGTCTCGTATGATTAGTTCAAAAGCCAGAATATCATCTAGCACATAGCTCTAGACGTACAGGTGATAGGCACTGAACGATCAGGATTTTTAACACATCATTCCGTACGATCTTGTGATCGTTCAGGATGATATGATCGAATCAATCAGACCTTAATTACTTTCCTTAATCACTAGACTAATTTAGGCATGATTGTAATGGATCGTTCAGGATGATACATATATCGTCCGGGACGATCAGACCAAATCACCAAAAATAAAAACTTGCCTAACTTGATCTGGCGACTGAAAATTTCTGATTTAAGCCTATAGTCTTATACGATATTAATATCATCCAAGATGATCAACTTAATCAAACCGACTTAGCATGATCATCCTAATTAGTGTTTTTATTTTCACTGAATCATCCAGGATAATGTTAATATCATCTAGGACGATCTGAACAAAAAATGAACATAAACTCTAATTCACTCAAGCTCTCCCCCTGAGTGTGTGTGTGCAAGGTTACTTAGCTAGGGGATCAGTTACATAGCATTTGACTCAATAAAGATAAAAAAAGTACATTGGACTTAAATTTCAAAATAGACTGACTTGATCTTGGACTGGCTTGAACTTACAATTGATCCTGCGTACCTGAAAGATTAAACAGGCCACCAGAAATAGAAATATTTGCTATCATCAAAATCATAACCTTTAAAATCAAATTTACAATAGGGGTCCTGTATGATTAGTTCCATTTCTTAAACTAATCATCCAATATGAGTTCGTGATCGTACAATATGATTAGTTCCTTTAAATAGGATTTTCATCCAGTACGATCGGTGGTGATTAAATATCATCCTGGGATCAGATTAGGTTATATTATATGATTAATGACTCACACAATATGATGTTAAGGATTAATTAATCCTAATTTGATTGCCTAATTATAGGATGAGATTAGAAAAGATTTATTGATATCATATAGTACGATGGGTATCGTATAGTATAATTAGTTCATATTTTGAATTTTAAAATTTTACTTAATTGTGATTTGCGGCTAGAAACTCATTTTCTACTGAGCATCCTATATGATATGAATCATACAATATGATTAGTTTTAATTTAAATTAACTCAACAACCTGCTTAATTAGTCCCTATTTTACTTAGATCATATAGTATGCTACAAATCATACATTATGATCTCCATAGAAATAAGATTACTCCATTTTTCTCTCAGTGAGTGTATGCATGGTTGTCAAGCTGGCATATACCTTTTACAGTGCTTATGACTTAAGAAATATAAGAATTAGATAAATAAAAATATAGAGTCTTAAAAATATCAATCATATACTACCCAATACTAAGCTATGATCCTTTGGCACTGCTTGGTGTATGCTAAACCTAAAATTTTAGTACACACATAAAAATATATGCAATAATAAATTATAGGAGAAAGCAAATATAGTCCAATAATATTTGTTATCATCAAAAGATAAGTTCAGGCTTTTTGATGATGACAAATATTGTTGGTTGGATTATGAGTTAATTTTATTTTTTCCTTAAATTCTCCCCCTTACTGATCTCTTTTAAAAACTAGGGATATATATATATATATAATACAAACAAACTACAAAGACAAGGCACACTACCCATAAGAAGGCCCCTGATCAGGTGGTGGTTGAGGTGGCTAAAAGTATCAATAAATGGATGCAAACTACTCGCTAAACCAAGTCATATTAGCATCGTACTTCTCCTGCTACTATTAAATATGAGTATTAAGCAGTGTTTCCAACTTATAAAATCTCTTAATCAATGTCTCGTAATAATGAGGCTGATTTGTAGGTGCAGATGTTAGATCTGATAATGGCATTGGTACTGGAGTTGGTATTGGTGTTGGAGCTCCCCTTTCCTCATCATACTCGTGCTCCTCCTCTGTAGGCTATGCTATACGGTGTTGGGGACAAAAAAAAATGAAAGGAGTTGTCTGTGTAAAAAATAAAAAGGTGATCGGCCTATATAGGATATGTGAGGCTATATTTGATATCTAAGATATAAGCAACGATATATTGCAAGGTTTTTCCTGCATTGGCCTCTTGGATTTCTTATGGCAGTCATGTTTTCTATATACCTAATGATTATGTCTGCTGCATTAAACTCCCAGTCATGTAGAAATAAGTAACAATAGAATATTTATTCTATCTCCAGCCTTAGGAAGGATTGGAGTTCTAAGCACATATTGGATAAAACAGGTATCTTGAACTAAGGTACTCACTAAAGGAAAATATTATTTAAATTGGATGTTCCTAAGAGTGAGATTTATAGATGTCAGTTGTAGAAGGTATATGCCAGTTGTAGAAAGATGCAGGTATTCATGAAAGTCTTGGTATGAGATTTTTATTGGTTTTTCTACAAACATAGGATACCATTGAGGTATGCATAGAATTGATTTGGAGATTTTCAAAGAATTTGAAAGTAATTCAGAGTGAAATGGAAAGGCAAGTGTTAGGATAAACTAGAGTGTGGTTTGTGCAAAGAGATCTAGTACCTCATAGTTTAGGTTTTCTTGATTTATAATGTGAGAGGGTGTGATCTGAGCAGCTTAATAATGGTGATAGGTAGTCTCATTATCCTGTGTTTAGAATCCGTGATCCGTTGGGGGGGGGGGGGGGTGAGAAGAACTTCAAGGAAGAAGTTGTGGTCACTTGCTAGCCATTGAAACACACAAGTGATGAAAAAAGAAGTTGAGAATACTAAGGAAGAGAAAGTGTGAATGAAAATGTTGCCCTTCTCCTCATTTTATAAAAGTAGAACATATCATATAATACGATGTAGTATCATACAATACGGTCAGAATAAGTTGTATCGACTCATCCGAATAGCTCAAAAGTCAATCAAATTATACAGTACAATAAGTTATCGTACTAGACGATTTTCCACTTTTTGTTCTTCCCTAGGGGTCATAGGTATGATCTTTGACCTAAGTGATTGTATAGTATGACCAACTATTTGTACAATATGATCTGAATTTAATATCATACCGGCCAAAATTAAATTGTCCAATGGCTTGTGCCACGTATATCATATAGTTCAAACGATGTGCTCGTACAGTATGATTTATAATAATTGAATTGATCTGAGCCATTGATAGTTATCTAAGAGATCGTGTGATATTTGTGAAGATCGTACAATATGAAGTGAATTATATAGTATGATGTGAACAAAAAGGTGCAAAAGAGTGTGATGATCAGGGAAACCACATACAAGCAATTTCATAAATCATTAAACAAATAAAAAATACAAAAAGATAAAATAACCAAATTGAAACATGAACACAAATATATAAATAACCCCACAAACAACATATACCTTTTAAATCAATCATTATTCAATAAAAATAAATCTAATTAAAAGTTCAAATTTCTCTTGAAGGTTCGAATGTCTCTTCCTAGACCCACTACATCAATAGCTCCAAATTGATCTATACGACATATTTCCAAGTGCATTTAGTGTTATCATTGAAATATTACAAAGACAAATTATGCCTAACTAAACTTATGCATTGATAGGTCTAAATCCATATCTAAGTATCTCTATTCTTTCCTACTTATCAAGCATCACAAAAGGTGTTCTTTCAAGGGTTGTAACTTATGAATGCTTATAACTAACCATTACTCGATAATTCTATTAAGTGTCCTCAAGCTAGAAAAGTTATTTTTAGAATAATGATCATCACTTCATCCAAACTAATTTTCTAATAACCACTTCTTCATCAAGGAATCATTTTCAAACTAACAAACATTCACAAAAGTCATATTTAAAATAATAATCATTGTATGATTCATCAATGTAATTCACATCAATTTTCACTACAGGAAAATTTTTCATTACCAGCAGTTTTTTTGACGGCTTTCCGGCGGACTACTTTCGACGGCTTTCTTGTAGATTTTAATAATTTCTGTAAAATATTAAATATTCAAAATTTAATTAATTAATAATTTTATAGCTTATTTTAATTAAGTATTAATTCAATAATTTTAAATTAATTATTGATTAAATAAATTAGTTTTATTAATTATTAATTTAATAACTTATTTTAATTACTAATTAAAATAATAAATTTTAATTAATTATTAACTTTACTATTTTATTTTAGCTTATTTTTAAATAACTAAAATAATGTTGTTAAATCAATAATTAATTAATTTTTAATTTAATAGCTTATTTTAATTAATTATTAATTTAATAATTTATTTTAATCATTTATTCATTTAAATATTCTATTTTAATTTATTTTAAATTTTAATTTTTGTATTATTATATTTAAAAGAGTAGATATTGTATTTAAATATAAAAGAGTAGATATTGTAACACATTTTCCTCCACAGTAAAGTGGTTGGCTATTTAAAATGTGAACAGATTGCATATTTGAATCCTACGGGTGTGTGCATGGGCAGTGGGCATCATGGGCAAGCGGGCGGATAGTGTGGTCTGGCAGGCAGGCTGCAGGCGATCAGGTAGATGGGCGTGGTCAGGAAGTTGCGCATGGTCGGTCAGGTGGGGTGGGTGGGCTGGGAAGCTGGGTGCCGTCAGGCAGGCAGGCAGGCTGCACGCGGTCAGGCAGTTAGGGAGGCGAGCTGGAAAATTAAAAATTGTTTATTTTTTATTATTCTAGAACCATCAAAAAATTTTTTACCAAAAATCTACCAGAAACCTTTGAATCCCCCCCCAAAAAGTTAACAATTTTTCTCCAAAAAATCCACCAGTAATACGTGATTTTCCTGTAGCATTTCTCATTATTAATAAATATAATTTTTATCTTTTTATATTTGTGAATATTTTGTTGAAATAAATTTATTAGAAAAAACTTTATCGCTGATGAATAATACTTAACAAGGTTGTAAGAATTATTCTACAAAATATTTTAGCATACATATTATATCAATTTTACCAATGATACCTGCACGTGCTACCTTCCTAGTAGAAGAATTTCTTAATGTAGCGTTTACCATTATTCATGGTCTCCAGTAGCATTTAAATGTTTTAGATCTCCAGTTAAGTGTTGCATCTGCTGTCCAGGTTCTTTTTGCTCTCATTAGACCCCTTGTGAGAGCATACCTCATCTTGATCGGAGTAACACGAGTCATTGGCCATTAAGCATAAGTGTGTTTCTTCCTTTTTTGGCTCTATTTTGATGAGTCAGATGCTAGTTTGCCCAGGAGATTTTTCTTCTTCTTTACATCTCACCATTTTGCATTAAGCTTATCCTCACCCCTCTCATTTTTAGGGTGGTTCTTAATATTGGGGCATTCAGACTTCAGATGTCTAGATTTTCTACACTCAAAATAAATAATGTTAGAAGAAACTTTATTTCTTCCATCTTTCTTATCTTTACTTTTATTTATGCGACGTTTGTGCTTGTGCTTTAGGAAGCTTTTGAATTGGCTTGTTATTAAAGCTATTTCCTGTCTCCTATCATCTGTAGAGTTTTAGGAAGCTTTTGAATTGGCTTGTTACCTACACGTGCTACCTTCCTAGTAAGAGAATTTCTTGATGTAGCGTTTACCATTATTCATGGTCTCCAGTAGTATTTAAATGTTTTAGATCTCCAGCTAAGTGCTGCATCTGCTGTCCAGGTTCTTTTTGCTCTCATTGGACCCCTTGTGAGAGAATACCTCATCTTGATCGGAGTAACACTTGAGTCATTGGCCATTAAGCATAAGTGTGTTTCCTCCTTTTCTGGCTCTATTTTGATGAGTCAGATGCAAGTTTTCCCAGGAGATTTTTTTTCTTCTTTACATCTCATCATTTTGCATTAAGAGTATCCTCATCCCTCTCATTTTTTGGGTGGTTCTTAAGATTGGGGCATTCAGACTTCAGATTTCTAGATTTTCTACATCCAAAATAAATAATGTTAGAAGAAAATTTATTTCTTCTGTCATTCTTATCTTTACTTTTATTTAGGCAACATTTGTGCTTGCGCTTTAGGAAGCTTTTGAATTGGCTTGTTATTAAAGCTATTTCCTTTCTCCTATCATCTGTAGAGTTGTGCTATCAGAATCATTGACTTTAATGCCATAGTCTTTTCCTTCCTCTTATCACCTGCATCAAAAAGTTTGACTCAAACTTTTATCATAGGCAATGAGTGAGCCAAGTAGATTATCAATAGAATAGACATTCAAATTTTTAGATTCTCATATAGTTGTAACTTTAGCATCATAGTTATAAGGTAAACAATGTATAATTTTTTTTGACTTTCTCTGAGCTTGATAGTTCTCTACCTAAAGTATACAGGGATATCACTATCTAACTAAACCTTATGTACATGTCCAAGTTAGTCTCATTTGGTTAAAAGTTCATATTCATGCAACAAAATATTTAAATGAGATTGCTTGACTTCATTTGTACCCTCATAAGTTATGCATAACCTATCCCAGATCTCCTTAAGAGTAGTGCAATTGGAGACTCTTATATAGTCCTCAGATTTGAGTGCACAGGAAAAATAATTTAAGCATTATGTGTTAAGTTGTGCAAGATGTCTATCCTCATTGCTCCATTTAGTAAAAGGTTTTTCAAATTTAATACCATTAGCAAACCTAAATGGTGCAGAGTAACCTTCTCGATGCATATGTAACAAGCAAAAATCAATTGATTGTAAAAATATAGACATACAAAATTTTCAAAAGTCAAATGGAATATTATCATATAATGGTGGATGAGTTATAGATAACCCTATACAGTATTCTAATTTCTAAAATGTGTCATTTGATCATTTCTTAGGGATTTTTAAATTTCTAATTCTGAGACCATGCTCTGATTCTAATTGAAGTTGAAGTGAGGTTGTTAAACTTTCTTGAATTTCCCTAGGCACACCAAGAGGAGGGTGGGGTGAATTGGTTATTTAAAAAATTCTCTCAATGAAAACTTTTTGATTATTTAAACCAATCGCAAAAAGTAAGCGGAAGAACATAATAAAAATAATGTAATTTTGCTCTTTTTTTATTTTCATAACAAAACTAAATGACAAAATATTTTTCTTTATTTTCTTTTTCAAATTTTATTTTATTTTAAACAAGAATCAAACCAAAAAAAGATTGATAATCCAAGCACTGAGTTAAAGGAATATTAAATGTGCAAAAAATTCAAACGTTAAAAAAAATAAAATATAGAATATAAAGTAAAATGAGCACATCATATTTTATAATGGTTTGGTCAAAACTTGACCTACTTCCACTCCCTAGAGTCCTCCTCTCCAGATATTGTACTAACACTTTAGTGTCTCTCCTTTAGCCCCTATAGTAAGGTAGACAAGCCCTTACACAATCTCTTCCATCAACTTGGTGTGGCAAAGTACTAGAATCCTTTTCACCCTCCTGGTGAGGTAGAGAACCTTGAGGCTTTTTCACTCTCTTGGTGAAGATAGAGTACTTGGAAGCTCTTTCGCCCACTTAGTGAAGGCAGTGAACCTGGAATCCTTTTTCACCCTCATGGTGAAGGCAAAGAACCTCGAATCTTTTTTCACCCTTCTGATGAAGGCAGAGAGCCTCGAATCACTTTTACCTTCCCTGATGTGGCAGAGTAGCCGGGCCCTTTAACACCAAGGGGGTTTTCTTCCCAAAACTTCCCTAAATATAAACCTTGATGCATGGAGGAACTTAGGTGCAAGTTTGTCAGAGCAATTGTATGTAACTCTCTCTCACACTCCATTAGATCCCATAAGGATCTTCTCCCTCTTTCATAAACTTCACCATTTCTCTCTAAAGCTCTAAGATCTCTATTTAAGTTTTCTCTCAGAAGAAACAACCGAATGACTGCCAAAAAGATGCTTATAAAGTCAAATGATAAGTTTTAAATATAAGGCTTCAAAAAAACCTAAAAATTCAATTCTATCACTTTTAATTGTAAAGTACAATCATGGATCATATAATACGATTACCTTAATTTATCTAGTTAATCTTGTACGATAAGTAGGGGTCTTATACAATTAGTTCAATTTCTTGATCGGATTATTCAATACGAGCTCATGATCATATAGTACGATTAGTTTAATCGAATAGGATTTTTCATCAAATATGATTAGTGGTGATTAAATATCATCATGGGAGAAAATTGGGTCGTACAATACGATTAAGGATATTGTACAAAATGATCTTAAGGATTAATTAATCATGATTTGATTGCTTAATTATAGGATGATGTTAGGCATGAATTATTGATATCATACAAAATGTTTGGCATTATACAGTTCAATTAGTTCATATTTTGAATTTTAAAATATTCCCTAATTTGTGATTAGCAGCAGGAAACTTATTTTCTACTAATTTTCTTATATAATTTGAATTGTACAGTATGATTAGTTTTAATTTAAATTAATTCAACTACCTACTTAATTAATCTCTATTTTATTCATATCATACAGTATGATACAAATCATATAGTATGATCTTTACAAAAATTAAATTAGTCCATTTTCCTCCCAGTGTCTATGTATGGTTGCCAAGCTAGCATACACCTTCTATAGGACTCATAACTCAAGAAATATAAGAATTAAATAAATGAAAATATAGACTCTTAAAAACATCAATCCTATACTACCTAGTATTGAGCTCTGATCCTTTAGTATTGCTTGGTGTATGCTTAACCTAAAATATTAGTACACACAAAAAAATATATGTAATAATAATTCATAGGAGAAAGAAAATACAGTCCAATAATGTTTTTTATTATCAAAGCATAAGTTCAAGCTCTCGGAGTATTCCAAGAAGAATGTTAGAGTGATTCTCTAATTTTTTCTATGGATAATTCTGAGTCTTAGGTTGAGATTCACATGCTTCATTTCATATAAGTACTAACAAGAAGACGTTCATGAACTACACTCAAGGTTATTTGAGCAAAGTGTATCTAGGAGACAACAAGCCCTACAACTTTATAGGATAAGGAGCTGTTGATATTAAAATGCTAGATGTGTCAACTTGGAGAATCAAGGATGTTAACCTTGTTCTTCGTCAGAATAGAAATTTGATTTCTATGAGTTAGCTTACAAACTCGAACCATATGACATCATTCGTAGGAGATTCATGGAAGGTGACAAAAGGGGCTATGGTTATATCTTGTGGTAGTATTGAAGACACCCTGTATGTTATCAACAAAATATCATATTATATTGAAATAGTTGATTTAGATGTTGATGGAGGCCTTCGGCATCATAGGTTTGGTCATATGAGTAAGAAAGGCATGCATTCACTTCTAATTAGAGGAAAGTTTCATGGTTTAAAATCTATAAATCTAAATTTTTCTGAAGACTGTGTGTATAAAAAGCAACATAAGGTGAGTTTCTCAAAGACTAGTTCAAAGGTGAAGTAAAAGAAGCTAGAGTTAGTGCATAATGATGTATGGGGTCATGCTCGAGTTTCTTCTATAGGAGGGTCTTTATATTTTGTCACGTTCATTGATGATCAGGGTATATTTTTTAAAATGTAAGTTAGATGAGTTTATCATGTAACTTACATTTTAAAAATATACCCTAGGACATGTTCATGATTATATTCATATTGATTTGAACCTCATTGGACCCTAGGTGGACCATGATTCACTTGAAACCCATAAACCCCAAAATCTCCTAAGTCAAGCTTTTTAATAAACTTCAACATGTCTCAATCAAACCAAACCCTCAAACCACTTCCAACATATCTCAAATATGATTTGGAGTGCATTAGACCTAAACCTAAGCTCTGGCCAAGCCTTGTTGACTAAGTCAACCATAGCTAACTAAAAGGTCCCTTAAGCAGGAAAACATACATTTCATCCATTTAAACCTTTCAAACCCTTCAAATTCACTCCATTTCATCCCTTGAATGAATCCAAATCATGTGTTAGTCAATTCATGGTGATTTGACTTATTCAACTCATCTAAATTGGTCAAACCTCACACATACATACTTCATAAATTCAAACTTCACACCCATTAAGCAAAACTCTCCAAATTTCTTTCAAACAGCCTTTGGCAGTTTCCTATGTCCCATCTTAGGTGGCTTGACCAAGGTTGACCAGTCAGCATGGTCAATTTTACAAAAAAATGCTTAAAAAATAAAAATGGTTAAATTTATCTAATTTTAAAAAATTCCTCCACACTAGCCCATGTAGCCTACTTAAATGGATTCTAGAATCTTCTTAATCACCTTTTAATCCATTTCCAAGCCTTAGTTTAATCCAAATCAGCCCAATTTGTCCCATGCGCAAAAAAAGCTAAAAAACACTTTCCACATCATTTTGTCCTTTGTCTAACCACTTTCTTGCCTAAAGGACTATCCTCCAACCACTCCCTACACTTGGCAATCATTTAGGGGGGGAGCCTGATGAATCTCAATCCTTGGTTTGGAAAGGAGGGGTTGGAATAGGGAAAAAGGGAGGAAATATTCATTCTATACACATTCACTCACAACACAAAATCCAAAGCTCCTCTAGCATCCAAGTCTTGAGAGAAGTTATTGCTGAAGCTTTAAGGAAGAGAACATGCCATTGTACAACCCTTGAGGTCCAATGGATTAAGGTAAATGACCAAGCCTATCCTTACATTCAAAGTTAAATAACTTTCTAAAAAGTACTTTTCAGAGCTTTCAAACACTCCCCCACTCTTCATCTATGTGTTGGGAAGTTGTATCTCAAATTTTACGGCATTTGAATCAGTGCATGCGAAGATATTCAACTTCTAGCACAACCCTTCTCATTTTCTTCTTTACGTGTATAGATTGTACTATACGATCGGCTAGATCGGACAGATCGTATATTATGATTGTGCTAAGTCATTCAAGTGAAAACATGCATTGCTACACTACCGCGTTGCTATCGCCAATTATTGCCAATGATTGGCACCACCGCCGCCAAAATTTATTTATTGGATTAAAAAATAGAAAAATGCTAGAAACTTTGAAAAATCACCATAAATATATTTTTCTTCCAATTTTTGAGTTCTTGGGCTCATTGGAACCAAATTGAACCCAATGTTATTTTAAAAATAATTTCAAATAATTTTGAAAATTGTATAGAGATTAATTAGTGTTTGAAAGTTTTTTAATTTTCTTTAATTACTCCCTAACCAGTTGTCCAATTGAGCTCAAATTTGGATAGGATAACTAGGGTATGTGTGCTACACACCCTAATTTTTCTTTACCATAATGATTAAAGGAAATATGTGAATTGAATTTTTAGAGTTATGGGTTATAATTTAACCCAAAACTTTGGAAATTCATTACTCTGAATGCACAAAAAATTAGGCCTTCATTTTTCCATAGTTTATTCACATCATTGTAAGGTTTGATGACCATGATTGCAACCCCATCCAATGACTAGATTGACTTAATTAAATCACCAAAAGTATAGTTATATTTACTTTAAGGACTAATTATGAAACCTAGGGAGGCCTCCAAGGCTTGAATTTTAATTGATTTGAAGAATATGTTCAGGTGAACCAATGTTTCAAACTACACTAGAATTGGAGTTCATTTTGGCATGTCAATTAGTGAACCCCAATTACACCCACATAATTGACCTAAAATCTTATTTAAATTATAATTATTTATATTAAATTCAAAAATACAATTAAGTGTCATATTGCTCAGAATTAAATGCTTAAAAAATAAAAATTAAAAGCCATATTATAAACCTTCAAAATAAAAAAGTAATTTGATAATTAAGAAAAACTATTAATTAATTAAATAAAATAATCAATAAATAATTAAAAATCTTAAATTATTTCAGACACTTATAAATAATTAAAAATCCTAAATTATTTTAGACACTTATAATAATCCCTAAGAGACATTACTAACATTTGGGGGATATTTTAAGGTGTTTAGAATTGATTTAGGCCATTAATATAATCTCCCTAATTACTTGAATTAATTAATTCATTTTATTAGGTTGATTTTGTAAAATTTATAACTTATTATAGAAAACTCTAAATGGCACAAACTCAAAGACATTAAAATTATAGTTGGGTCTAATATTTATGAAAAATATAAAATTTTTAGAACTCAATGCAAATCCAAAAGTTAAAATTTGGTTAAATATTAATTAATGAAATAATTAAATAAATATAAAAAATTCAATAAATCACAAAAAATTCAACAAAATGAGTAACTCAATGATTTAAGTTAGATGAATAGTAATTAAGCTACATACTTCATTAATAAATTTTTTTAGGTTGGAATACCTCAAGCTGCGGGGATATATATCCTATGGAGGCTTTGGTTCTCGTGCCCATTGTGACAATGTCATGAATGAATTAATGGAATGTAAGTGTTGACTTATAAATATTACAAATTAGTAATTAATAAATTAAACTAATTAAAAATTAGTAACTAATAATCAAACTTAAATAAATAAGTAATTACTAGGTAAACCAGGCTTATAAGGCTATTAGATTAGCCCTAAGGAGGGTGAAATAAACCACGTAGCCTTGGTTTAACAAAGCAATTGCTATTCAAATTAAATAACCATTAAAAATTTAGTAATAAAATTCTTACATATTTGAAGCTCTCATACACCTTGCTTGATACTTTTAGGAAGATAAATGTGTATTGGATTGAAAGTTTTAAGTGACTAATAAGAAAACTTTAAACAACCAATCATTAATCAACTTTAATAATTAAAATATATCCTAAAATAAATCATAAAAATTGAAAAATACTAAAATTTAAACTAAAATTAAAATTCTCTTAGCTTTCAACAAAACAAATCTTATCCATAGAAAATTTCAAAATATGATAAACTCAGGACATATCCAAATCACACAGCCTATTACACTCACTGTATATTATTTGTTAGGATAACGAACTTTAATTTTAGGCTAGGCTGTTATTCTTTCATGTGTTTTTTTGTGATGTGAAAGTAATTTACATGTGAATACATGCTAGTTTTTATGGTTTGATGTGATTTATGATGCATATAATGTGATGCTTATGCCATGTTGCTTATGATGTGATCTATGATAGACATTTATATTTTCTTAGGTTAGGGGCGATCTAGATATTTATTGCTAATAATATTTTTTACAGGTGGTCATGCTTATGCAGTGCTATAAAAAGGGGGGCTAAATATTATTAAGTTTTAAGCTAGTAAAATTTTATGCAGGGCCTTTCATTGCTTAACCTCCTTAATTAAGAAAAAGCATGAGAAAGCTTATAGATTGCTTATAAATGAGCAAACACTTATGATAATGTGATGTGACATGATATGAAATGCTTATATAAACTTCTTATTAACTTGTAGTGACTGTAAAGGCTTTTCATTTTAGAATGTAATTCATTAAAAAGGGTTATAAAAGTTTATAAAATGAGGCATTTTATCAACAGATTAGAGTTCCAAAGAGAAAAGAATATTCTTTATTGGAGAGTTTTTTTCATTTGGATATCATATTGGATGTACATACAAGAAGATTGGAGAAAAGAACATGAACCACAAGGAGCCTAAAGAAAAGAACTAAGCATGGGAAAGAAGATATGAAGATAATGAAAATAACTTATTTTAAGACTTGCGTCATTTCATAGGAGTAGAATCTAGGCTGTTGTTGGTAGAGCCTGACCAACTTTACTTTCAGTAGACCCTGGATTATAATTATGTGGCATTTGCCACAAAGATTTTTTATATTTTACGTTCTAGTTGATATTTATTTATATTAATTGTGCATAAAAATTCTCTATTTTTTATAGGTTTCTTTCTTGCATGTGTTTTCACCTAGATTTATCCAGGCTCTTTGGAACTAAAAATTCTTTTACTCAACCAAATAAAAATTTTAAGATAACATAGAAAGATAACCACTTTTTAAGAAGTAAGCTAGAGCTCATCAGGGGTCACATGCATACATATCCTTTCTTCTCTCCTTGCTAGGCCCCTCCCCACCTGTGGGTAGAAGCTGAGCACCTTACTTATGAGGGTGTACTTCTATCTCGGGAAACGTTATGTACCTTAGGATAAGACCTATTTTTTTATGCTTTTTTAAAACTTCAAAACATGCTAATTATTATGTAAGAGTCAACTTGAATGCATTATATTAGAAATAAATTAAAAAAATAAATTTAATTATATTAATTTCAAAATGTATAATCACCATTCCTAAAGTCTAAGGTCACTTAGGATTTTCTCTAGATGTCAACCCTACATTCCAAAAACTTAAATAGAAATAGCTTACCTATCTTTCATATGACCTGATAATAAAATTTTAGAGTAATTAGGTGGTTTAGCTGGGAGTTTATTCCATGCAAGATGTAAGTCTAGAGTTATACTTCATTAGATAGGTTCAGGTTACTACTATGTAGTGCCCAACTTAGAGTTAGGTTATGAGGTAGATCATATATAATAAGTCCTTACTCTCTAGGAATATAATCCTCAATATCTAATAAAATATCAACCTAAACATAAAAATCTTTCCTCTTTAAAAGATTAAAGCCCAACATAGGATAGACTGGAGTACTTCTAGGTTGTCCCAAAATCATGGGCGCTCCTTACTTCATCCTTTGGATTCTAGAAAGAACTGTTCGAAATTGATCTAATCTCTTTTAAGAACTCCAAACCTCTCATCCTTGACTTAAACATTAAAGTCTAAGAAAATATATGCTACTACTTTAATTAAGAGTATTCATAGGAAATTTACCTCTCCTGGGATATAATTAGCTATAGAGGCTTGCCTCTATAAGGAAACTATAACTCTAGACTAAAATAAGCCCTATCTTATTTTCATAAGATAGGGGAAAAATCTTTGGGAACGTAGATGAATTTAATTAAAACCCATTTTTATATTCAAAGGTCTTTATAGAATATCATTTTCACCTTTCGTGGGGATATGATATGCTCACTATCGGGATTACATAAATAGAAACATTCTTAAAACTCTTTTTTTTTACATTCAGATCCTTCGTAGGATATCATTTTCATCTTTCAAGGTACTATGGTATTCTCACTATCGTATTTGAATACAAAAATGATAATTTTAAGAAATCTATTTTCATCCTTAAATACTATTCTAGAATATCATTTCTTTCTTTTTTAGATAGTATGCTATTCTTTTAGTTGCATTTAGCTAAAAAAAAATTATTTTTTTTCAAAAACCTCTATTATTGTCTTTGAATCCATTATAGGATATCATTTCTATCTCTCGAGATAATACGATATTCTCAACACCATATTCAATCACAAGAATAGGAGAAACCCCAAATCTTTGTGGGGGTATTCAAATTTATTTTCCCACATACATGTGGCTGCATGTTGGTCTACCTAAAAATTGCTCTAGGTTGAAGTAGTGAATATTATTATTTATCTGATCAATCGTGGTCCATCAATTCCTTTTAATGAGGGATTATCTAAAGAAGACTGGAGTGGGAAGGAGGTAAGTTTATCTCATCTCAAAGTTTTTGGTTGTTCATCATATATTTATGTTGATGCAAGATCTAAGAGCAAGCTTAATCCAAAATATATCAATTGTATATTCATTAAGTATGGCTAAGATGAATTTGGATATAAATTTTAGGATTATCATAATAAAAAGTTCATTAAGAGTAGAGATGTCACATTCAATAAAAATAAAATGTATAAGAATAAAAATGAGATTTCTGAAGGTTCTTTCAAGTATGTTGGATTAGAGGATGATGATGATCAAGAAGAAAAAGATACGAGGTGTGCACAAGATGATGAAGTACAGAGAGTTCCTTAGATGCCTACTATTGAAGTTAGGAGATCTAGTAGAATCTCAAAACTAACATAAAGGTATTTCCCTTCCTTATACTATGTATTGTGTATAGATGGTGGTGAACTAGAGTGCTATGATGAGGTTATTCAAGTAAATGATTCAAAAATAGGAGCAAGCCATGGATGATGAGATCCATTCACTTGAGTTATATTAGACTTGGGAGTTGACAGAGCTACTATATGAAAGAAAGTACTCTAGAATAAGTGGTTTTATAGGGCAAAAGAAGAACTTGTTGGTAATAAGTGCTACAAGGCTAGGCTTGTACTAAAATGTTTTTAGTAGATGGAGTGGACTATAATGAAATCTTCTCTCCAGTGGTATAGATAACCCCAATCAGAGTTGTGTAGAGCATAGTAATAGTAGAGAATTTAAATCTAGAATTGATAGTAGTAAATATAACATTTCTTCATGCTGACTTGGAAGAAGAGTTGTATATGGTGCAACCTCAGGGATATATGGTCATAAATAAATGTGGTGTGTTGGCACAAAAAGAGCATACATGGGCTGAAGCAAGCACCACGATAGTGGTATAAGAGATTTTATAGGTTTATATTAAATAAGGGGTAGATGAAGTGTCTGGTAGATAACTATTATTTCTTCAAATATTTGGATAACTGTTATGTTAGTCTTGTTTTATATATGAATAATATGATGATTATAGGGTTAGATATGGAGAACATACAATATTAAAAGAGGAGTTATCAAAGGGGTTTGAAATGAAAGAATTGAGTCTAACAAAAACAAAATTCTCCATATGAGAATCAACAGGGATAAAAGGGTTGGTATACTGAAGTTGTCTCAGGCTGAATATATTAAAATGGTGTTGTAGAGATTCAACATGAAAGTGTCAAGGACAATTTGCACTCTCTTGGGTAATTCTTTTCAACTATCTAAGGAATAATTGCCTAGATCTGAAGTAAACTAAGAAAAGATTGAGAGGACTTCATATACTTTAGTGGTTGAAAATTTGATGTATGTTATGATCTATATGAGACCAGATATAGCATATGTAGTGGGGGTAGTTAGAAGATTTGTGAATAACCCAAGAAAACTTCATTTTGAGGTAGTTAAGTGGATTCTCAAGTACTTAAGAGGATTAGTTCGCAAAGCTCCTTGCTTTGGAGATGTAGGGATTGTTCTATAGGGGTACATAGATTGTAATCTTGATAGAGATCTTGATGGTAGGAGGAGCACAATTGGTTATATCTCCACTTTGGAAAAGATTATAGTGAGTTGGATTTCCAAGTTATTAAAGATTATTATCCTCTCAATGACAGAAGCAACTCACATTGTAATCACTAAAGCTAGTTAGGAGATGATATGGTTGCAAAGTTTTGTGGCAGAACTTGGCAAAGGGTAAAATAATGGGAAGTTGCATAGTGATAACATGAATGCTATTCCTCTAGCTAAAAAAGTCACATTACATACTAGGATAAAGTATATCCAACTGCAATATCATTTCATCATATCACTTTTGGAAGATGATTAATTATCTTTGGATAAGATACATATGATCTAGAATATGTATAACTGTACAATATTGTGGTGATGTGTACCTACACATTGTGATGTTGTATACTCAGGTAAGAGACAAATAAAGAGCAGAGTGTTGCAGTGCTTCAGACCCCCGTGCTGTGGAGCTATTAGTGAGATTAGAGATAGAAAGTGGAGCATTATATCACTCCAAACCTAGCTCCACGGCACTACTAGTCAGGCTGTCCAATTTTCTTTCCACATTTTTTAGGTTTAACTTGAAGGGTTGCATCCCTAGGAGTTTTTTTATGTTCATTGTCCATTCTGTAGGTAAAATGGTTTAAGAGTGAAGAGAGACAAGGAGAAAGTGAGAGAGAAAGAGATTTGTATAATTTTTTCCCAATTTTCTTAGTGACTTTCATGGTGTGGCTCTATAGTTTTTTCCTTCTTTTGAGCTTCTCCTTGTTAAATCCTAGTGTTCTTTCTTTTTTGCTGCATTTTTTATTTCTTATTTTATTTTGTTATGTGGTTTTACTTACCCAACATTTAACCCATTAAAGTAGGCAAATTTAATCAAATAGGTCAACATGTCCTCCTTAAGATCAAATGGTAAACACCACTTTTTAAAAGTCAATTAACCTAAACTATTGGCTAAGTTAAATCAAACCCTTGAAGCTAAGTTTAGTGAAAAGAATTTTGAAAGCAGTTCTAGATTGACCAAAACCCTTTTGACCTCTCTAAGTGGGTTAATTTATCCAAATGAATTAGTATGGCTCATTTGGGCTAAGTAGGGTCAAAATGGATTTAAATTTGATCAAGGAGTAAAATAATTGGCCAAATAAATTCTAGTTAGTTAGTCCACAATACACTAGGCAAACTCCCATACTAATCATAACTGTAGTTAAATCCTCTAGCCTAGGGTTCATCATGGTGGATCAAAGTTTATGAGAAAATGCATCCATCGAATAGGATTCTTACATGCTTAATCTAAGTATCATCTCACACTCTAAATAGCCTATGGTAGCACCCTATTTTTTGATCTCATCTCGGGGGCATGTGGTGGCTAGTCGCCATGATTAACCATGGTTAAGCCATGGGTATGACTTAATTGACATCTTCATAGGGAATTAATGTGGGATGAACTTAAAGCTCTTCTTCTTCTTCTTAAATCTATATAGTATATTTCATAGCTCTCAACCACGGTATAACATAATTGATGAGCTGAACCTTTCGAGTTACTAGAAGTTGAATTTGTGTTTAAATCAATTAAGCAACCTTAGGCTTTTCAATCAAAATTAAGATAGGTTTTATTCCTCAACTCACTAAAAGTGAGGGATCAAAAATAATATGTAATTTTTGGTACATAAGTACAATTCTTATCATTTAGATGGCCTATAGGACCTTTAATATATGGGGAGCTCACGAAGATGGTGAAAAGCCAAGTGCATCATCAGGTAGCCCTAGTGCTCCTCTTGCTAATCCCATTGAGAACTCCCACTTTTCACCTAATATAAGAGAAATAATTTTGGGTTAGTCTTGGGCCAGCTTGGCCTAAGAGGGAAATCATCTAGCTCATTTTAGGTGCAACAAGAGGAAGGTAAAATAAAAGCTATTAATCCTATTTAAATATGATCCGCTAACTAAAATTTTATCATTAATAAGTATTTTATTCTTCTTATTATTATTATTAAATGATGTCTCCTCCAAATCTTATAAGGTTTTAATCACAAGTAGTTTAGTATAAGACATCTAGGAAAAATACTTACATCCAAAGTTTTTTCTATGTTCTATTTTGGAAACATCAAATGACCTCTATTTTAATTGATTAAATGCCTTAATGATGTCTAAAAATTCATAAACATTGTGTGTGCCTTTGATGCATTAACTAAAGCTTACCATAATTATCTCATGGTATGGTGAAGTATGCATTGAATGATATCATTTTTAAAATCCTTAAAGTTACTATTAAAAAAATCTAGTCATTAGGATATATATTTAAAATTTCCAAAGAATTTTTAAAATATTTCTTACTTGTTTATTCATCTTCTTGATTTATTTTAGTTATTTTGGAGATTATTTAATATGATTAGTATTTTAAAAGTATTAACTCACACTATTTTTGACTTCTTAATCATTTAAATAAATCTAAAAACTCAAAAAAAAAAAAAAAATTGAGACGTTCTCTAATTTATAATATACATCTCTGACTTTTTTTATAATTATTTATCATTTTTATGGTATATATATTTTTTAAATGAATAACAACTATATACAAAATATCATTTTATTGTGGAACCTCTATCATTGCATGCATTTCATAAGCATGTATTACTCTTTTAAGCAATAGCTTAATTTATGTATTTATTTTAGACATTTTTTATTTTAAATATTTAAAATACTAATTTATAATTGTTTAATTAAAAATACCTTAAATGCCCTTGAAAATTTTGGGATAAGTATATCATGTTATGTTATTACATGCATTCACATGATTTCTTAAAATCATTGAAGTCAAAGTTAAATTTTCAACATAAATGCCCTATCGTAAGATCTAGTTTTATAATTATTTTAAATTTCATCTTCCAATTTAAATATTAAAACAACAAAAAACTAAAAAGCTACTAAAGACATCCAAAGAGGTGATCAATAGGCTCCTTCTCTTTCCCAGACCTTGAAAATAGAATGCAAAACCAAAATGAACTAATACAGCTCAGTAGACTACAAAAACACCAATCTAAACTTTCAAATAATTCTTTTATTTAATATTTTTATAATATTTAAATAGATTATAATAAATCACTATGTTGAACAAAGTAATAAGAGCATAGCAATTGTCCAAAGATTATAATAACATTGAGCAATCCAATAAACTAAAATTCATATCACATAATAGAACATAATAGATTTCTCTGATCACAGATTAAATCTCAAAGGATTCCGGCCACTTATAACTCCCATTATGCTTATGACACCAGAACATACCAGTAGGCTCTAACAGATGATATTTTGCCACTAGAATATACCCTTGGGCACTAGAACATGGCTTTTTATCCACTAGAACATTCCCATAGGCACTAGAATATAGCTTTTTAGCCACTAGAACATGTCATATATGATCTTATTTTTTATAATAATATTTTCCAGAACTTTTTTAATTCAGCCAATAAAGTATATAATTTAATCATATAAACACATATTTCATTACAGTGTAGCAATTAAAGTATAATTGAGCTCATATTTGAATTGTACAATTTTCTATAATGGTAGAAAATAAAAATTCTTACTAAGTAAAAAATTAATAGTTTCAAAATATAACCAAATTATTAGAGATTGTATAAATATCATTTTAAGACATTAATCATACTACAACTTTATTTTTTATTGTTCTGATTACTTTTTATTCAATAAAATTTGTAGAAATTCCAAAAGCCTAAGTGCAAAATTTTCAAAAAATATTCAAAATGTTAAGAATCTCAATATCTAAAACATATAAAAAGTTGAGTGGTGAAAGTTTTACCAATGTAAGTTATCCTTATTTTTTAGTAATAAAAATATAAATTTAATAAAAAAATCAAAAAAACTTTATATTTTTAAAAATTGAGATATGTAAAGTGTGACCGACCTCAATCCAAACAACTTCCAGAACTGCGATGATAGCTAACATAACCTAAAGTAGCTCAAAAATTCTTCATCTCTCTCGAAATCACTTTCCTCTCTCTCCAATGATAGCTGCCAAATTATTGAATGAATGGAATAGTTGAATTAAAATATATTTAAGTGTGGAAAATGGCTTAGCGCTTCACCGCCACTATCCAACACTATGATTCTAGTTTATATTTCAAAAACCCAAGAGCACAATGTCACGGTGCCACTGTTGATCACTTAGGTACCAGTCAACATAATACCCACTACAGGAAAAATAGCTATTACCGGCGGACAAAATCCACCGGTAAAGTAAAAAATGCGACGGAAATTATCAGTTTCCGGCGGATTACCGGCGGAAATTGCTCCGACAGTAAAACGCGCGTCGGAAAAAACATTCCGTCACATTATTTCCGCCGGAAACATTTCCGGCGGAGGTTCCGACGGATAACCAGTGGATATATTTGACAGATCGATGCCATTTTTGTGGCAGTGTTCCGGCGTAATAACCGCCAGAAATGCCGGCGGAAATTGTCCGCCGGAACGTCCGGCGGATATTCCGTCTCAATAAAAAGTGATGTCTAGTATTACCGTCGGATATTATCATCGCGATATCCGTCGGTAGTTCCGTCACATATGCCGCCGAAATTTCGTCATATCAAATTTCCGTCAAGGTTACCGGCAGATAATCCACCGGAAACCTGTAGTAGAAAAAAAAAACCTTCCTCACTTTTAAAAGTGATTTCCACATTTAAACCTGCATACAAAAAATTGCAACAACATATATATTCCACAAAATCAACAATTACACAAACCAGAAGAGCATCAACGAGATAAGGAAAGTGTCATAAACAAATAACTAAACATGTTCAAACAGCAAATAGATAAATTTGTCCAGAAAACACATAAAAACATATGTCTACATCAGTTAAATAGATTAATAATGTCTACTCTGATTCAGTTTCATCCTCAGCTGTACTTCTACCACTACTCATCTGCTCCCTCATCTTTCTCATTTCTTCTAACATTTGAGCTTGCTGCTGCTGTATATGCATCTGCTACTGCTGCATTTGTATCTGCCAATCAGCTTGTACTTTTCATACCTGTTCTAGCTCAGCTGTGAGGGCAGCTATCTGTTGGGTATATAAAGATTCATGGGTACTCGATGAAAAACTACCCCCACTAGATGACTGCCCTTCATATGCATAGGCCTGCGAGCCTAATCCATATACTCTACCATGCTGCATTCCTCCTACCGCTTGCGACCAAGTGCGGTAGTCAGAATAGTCTGTTGATCCAGCAGAAGAACCTTCACCTGCTGCAGCCTGACTCTCTCGAAGCCGTGTATAGTCCTCCTATGAAAGTTAATAAAAAGTTATGCTATTTACACATAATATCACCAAAATTAACTTATATACTTACATAGGCTCTCCTAGTACGCTCGTCAATCCATTCCTAGTCCTCCTGCCGCTTGTGAGTATGACTATGTAATTCAACAGGAGTCGGTTCTCTACCCAGCACTTGTTTCTGTAATAGACATATATTAGTATTCTAATTAAAGTAAATTATTAAAAGATTTTAAAATTTCTTACCAAATGTCTTCTGTGCTCAGTATGAGGAACAGAACCACCTGTATGAAGGGAACTACCTAAGCCCACAACATCAGAAGCTCTGTTCTGTCTATTTTGATCTCTTCTTCTGGTATAATATAAACCTAGCTAACAAAAAAAAGAAATGCGAAAAGGAGAAAGTTACCTAAACAGCAACCGATCGAGCTCCCGGCGTGCGTGACCAACGTCAACGGAGGGAAGTGGAACTGCGTCCAAGCATAAAATTTTGTCAAATTAGGGCGAACTGGCAGGAGGAAACGGAGCGTGCGAAAGGGAGAAAGTTACCTACAAAGCCACGGCCGTGTGTCATGGATGGAGGATCTCACGCGAGCGACCGAGTGAGCCACCTAGCGAGCGAGGGAGGGAGGTCGTCGACGGAATTCGAGGGCAAGGTCGTCGTCGAACGAGCTCGATCGAGGGAGGGAGGGACGTCATCGATGGTGATCGAGGGCTGACGCGCGTCGTCGGTAGCGAGACCTAAACAGAATGAGCTGAAGTCGAGGGCACGGGGTCGATATATTGAGATTACCGGCGTATGTTCCGGTGGAAAATACGTTGGAAGTATTACCGGCGGATAATCCGCCGGTAATACTTCGTCGGGTTTTAATTAACCGGTGGTAAATCCGCCGGAATACCCGCAGGATATTACCGGCGGAATATGCGTCGGTATATTGAAAAAACCGTCAAACTTCCGGTAGTTTAGCCGCCAGAAACTTAACGACGGTATTTCAGCCGGAAAATACGCCGTAAACTTACCGGCGGTTTAATCAGCCGGAAATGCCGTCGTTGATTCCGGCGTAAATATTTCTGCCGGAAAGTCCGCTGGTATTTCATTGTTTTCCTGTAGTGACCTAGGAACCAGAGCACCCGACGTTGCGGTGCTCTAGAGGAAAAAAGTTATATTTTTCCAATATGCATTCAAACTCCTAGAACCAACTCCAAAACACATGTAAATATTTTTCAAACACACATATCACTTCCAAACACATGAAAAAGAGTTTAAAACAAAAAATTTCAAATATTTATCTTTTTTAATTTGGGTCTGAATAGGTTGAACCAAATGCTAAACCTGGAGGCGTCATATTATTTGACTCAACTAATGGATGTTTTCAAATTCAAACATCATGTAAAGAGTGTTTAAACACATTCCAAATTATTTTATTTTTTTCTCAATTTATTTAGTAATACTTTAATTATTAATTTATGAAAATATTTAATAGTTTCAAACAAATCTAAAATATTTGAGAATATTCATATTTTATGCATGATTATATGACCAAGATTACATGAGCATTGAACATATGGATTGTTTGTTATTTTTTTTCATTATTAGTTAACTCTTTTTCATATAATGAAATTTGTCATTTTAAACTAATTTAGTTTAATTGAGGCCTAATTTGAGCTTACTAACTGGTGATAAAAACTTTACATCCCCAAATATTTTAAGAATATTTTTAATTATTTAGTATTTTTAATAAATTTTCAATCATATATGATTACTATGAAAATGCTAAATGATTCCAAAAAATATCTTTAATGTTTGAGAATGGCTTTTTCGAGGCATTTTATTTCAAAACTTTTTGGTAGATGTTGACCCTTCGCAGCATTGACAAAGAAAAATGCCCTATTTCATTGGAATAAATCTTACCACAATGCATATTTCAACATTAAAAAATATTTATAGAACCTTCTTGTATTGACATTTTTGATATTGGAAATGCTATTAATTCTTTATATAACAGCTTTTGATGAATTAGTAGGGGTTTTACTAACTCAAGTTAATGAATAAAATAAAAAGAATGTTTTGTATCATATTAGTAGTAGGTTTATACTCATTGAACTGATATATCCTTCCATCCAAAAACATTATTTAGCATTAATTTTCTAAGTACAAAAATTAAAATGTTACATATTTTATTATAAGATCAATATTATTGCTCAAGTTAATCCTTTTCAATACTTAATAAGTAGACCAAAACTTTCAGAACAACTAGCAAGATGAGGTTATTCTTTTACTTTTAAATATTCATAGTCTCAAGTTGATGTCTTAGCTAAATTGGCAAAAGATCTTATATAGGTTCTCATACAAGATAGACAAGTTTTATCTTCCACCTACCTTGACACTTAAGTCTTCACAAACCGAAGGCCATAATCTAGTTTTGGGTTAATCTATTGATCATGAAAATGATTGGTAATATGTTTTAATAGATTATCTTAACCATTGATGAATCCCTTCTGATTGTTCTCTCGCTTTTTAAATTTAAAAGAGAGAATGATATTGTAACTCCTATTGAGAATCCCTGTATAGTTATACTTGTTCTAACCTGATATGGTAAATATAACCTCCTAGATTTTTATGTTTATCACCCTTGCATGTGTCTGTGATTGTTTGGTATGTATGAGAGTGTCTAAGTTTCTTATGAAGTGGGTCCCATGGGTCTATGTGCATGATTTAGAAATCTAGAATTTCTTTCGTGGGATGCTATAGCACTGAGATTAGCGATGGCATGAAATTTAGCTCTCTCTCTTTTTGGCCAAAAATAATTCCATGCTGTAGAGCTTGGGGTGGCATTTTGGCATTGTGTTCTCAAGTATAGAACACTGCGATGATGTAGGGTCAAGTGTCATGACGCTAGGTTTAGATTTTATTAAATATCTATTCCCAATAAAATTTTATATTATCAATTCATTCTTTCCCCCATAGATAGCTAGCTGGAGAGAGAGAAAGTGAGAGAGAGATAGAAAGGAAGATTTTAGAGAGAGAAATTTGGGATTTGGGTGACTTCGATCTATTTTATATTATACATCTAATTCTAAATATTATTTGGATCGAGGTAGGTTACATTTTGCGTATCTCAATTTTTAAAAATATGAGAATTTTTAAAATTTTCCAATTAAATTTATTATTTTGTAGAGCAAAAATAAGGAGGATCTTTATATGATATTTATTGATGAGAAAGCATATGATATAGTTCTAAGAGAAGTGCTATGGAAAGTTCTAGAAAAGGAGTTAATAATGCTTATATTCAAGTTATTAGGGATATGTATATAGATGTTGTTACTTGTGCTCAAACAGAAGGTGGTTTGACCAAGTATTTTCCTACTTCTGTTGGATTACATCAAGGATCATCCTTAAGACCATATCTTTTTCCTTTATTCATGGATGTTCTCACTAAACATTTGCAAGAGCTTGTACCCTAGTGTATGCTTTTTACTGATGATATTCTTCTTATTAATAGGGCTAGAGAGGGCGATGATGGTAAACTTAAATTATGGATGTCAACCTTAGAGTCTAAAGGTTTTTGTTTGAGTAGATCTAAAACTATATATATAGAGTGTAATTTTAGTAGTAATAGATATAGTGGAGGGTTTATGACTTTAGGCAATCAAGTCATATACATGAGTACATGATTTATATATCTTGGATCTATAATTCAGAGTGATGGTGAAAGAGATGGGGATATTATTAGTAGAATTCAAGTTGGGTGGTTGAAGTGGAGGAATGCATTAGGCTTATTGCGTGATAGAAAAGCCCCCCCTCAAACTCAATTGAAAATTCTATAATATGGTGGTGAGACATGTAATGCTTTATGGTGCAGAATGTTGGCCATTAAAAGATAAGCATAATATTAAGTTAAGTGTTATAGAGATGAGGATGCTCAGGTGGATGAGTGGCTTTACTCTTAGAGACATGATATGAAATGACTATATGAATAGGTTCGAATTAATAATTAGAGTATCCCTATCTTTAAGAATATTTGGACAACCTTGTTGGCCTTAGACTTCTAGATCAATAGACTATATAACTTTATAATTATCACAAATGATACAAGCACATAATAATCTCATGAGACCTAGAAAAATTTTTATTAGTGACTTAATACTAGCTCTATAATGATCCATTCTCACTTTTCACTAATGAGGTGGGATATTTGAGCCTACTTGGGATGGTCCCTTTATAATAAAGCTTTATTTATGAAGGTGGATATTATTTTTTAATATAGAATTTTATCATATATGGGCACATCATAAGCTCACCAGACCTAGAACCTTTTTTGTACTAGTGGCTTAGTACTAGCTCTATAATGATCCAATCTTACTTTGCACTATTGAGGTGAGAAATTAGATCTTACTTGGGAGGGTTCCTTCATTATAGAGCTTTATTTATGAGGGCGAATCTTATCTTTTAGTAGATAAAGATGGTGCCCATATAATACCCCTACTAATTGGCATTATTTAGAAATATTCTATGCTTAGGTAGCATTTTCAGGTATTTTACAAAATACTAAAATTTTGACATGATTGAGGGTAGTGATAGAAGCTCTATATACATACATATTACCCGCATAACTGTAACTCAATCAACTCCACATGATTTGACTTTTGGGTAAGAAATGACCCCTCCTCTAGAAGTAAAAAATATGTCATTTACATATAACTATAAGAGTGGGTTCTAATAATAATAGGAATAACCCTCTCTGATTAGAAGATTTTGATAACCTTTTTGGGCATAGAATTCAAGCTCAATAGAGTATATAATGTTATAATGATCACAAAAGATACAAGGACATAATAAGCTTAGGATACCTATAACTTTTTCTATTGGAGACTTAATACTAGCTGTACAATGATCCTGTCTAACTTTCCACCAATTAGGTGGGAAATTTGAGCTAACTTTGGATTGTTCTTTCATAATAAAGCATTATTTATGAAGGTGAATCTTATTTTTAATATGGAATTTTGTTAGATATGGGCATATAATAAGCTCACCAGATGTAAAACTACTTTTTTTACTAGTAACTGAGTACTAACTCTGTAATGATCCATTCTCACTTAATATTAATGAGGTGGGCAATTTGAGCTTATTTACCATGGTCCCTTCATAATAAAGCTTTATTTATGAAGGTGAATCTTATCTTTTTTAGATAAAGATCGTGCCATCTAATGCCCCTATAATGGGCATTATTTAGAAAAATACTATACTTAGGCAATAGTTTCAGGTGGTTTGTTTTAAAATACCAAAATTTTAACATGGTAGAGGGTAGTGAATTATTCTACACTTTTAAATGTGTTCATATTTCTAGTTTCTTATTTTAAATTGTTAGAAATTGTTAAAATTATCATTCTTAACTAATAATAACACCCCCCCCCCCCCCCCCCCCACACACACACACACACATCGATGAAAGATGAAGTTATAAAAGTTGCAAAGTTGGTTAAAGATAAGCCTCTATATAATGGTTAGGTAAATTTCTAGGCACCTCTAAATTTCCATCCAAAAAAAGTTGTAATTTAGGATCTTGAGCTTATGATTTTGATGATAACAAATATTATTAGGTTTCTAGTTTGTTTATCCTAATATTACTATTGGATATTTATTTTGTGAATACTAACATTTTAGGTACAACATACACCATGCAAAAGGATAGACTCAAGACTGGGTAGAATATATTTTGATGTTATTGCAAGAGTTTGCATTTTGATTTATTTATTTTTTATATTTCTTGAGTCAAAAGTCCTATAAAAGTTGTATGCGAGCTTAGCAACCGTGCACATATACATCGGGGAGGAAAATTAAGTGTATTAACTTTTGTGAAGATCTTTTAGTATGAATTGGATTGTACTGTATATGAGTAAACCAGGGATTAAATAAAAAATTTAATTAAGATAATCTAAATTTTTACTAATCATTTTGTATAATTTAAATCATATACTATGATAGGTAAAACTCAAAAATTTGGCCGCCAATCACAAATTAGGCAATATTTTAAAATTTAAAAATCAAATTAATAATACTATATGATTACTATCATATTATACAATGCCATTAAATCTTGCCTAATCTAATCCTATAATTAGGTACTTAAATCTAGATTAATTGATATTTCATATCATACTATATGATGACCTACTTCTTATAATATGACTCAATTTTCTCCTATAATGATATTTAATCACCACTGATCGCACCAGACTAAATCTCATTCGTTTGAATTAATCATACTACACGAGCATTGATATCGTATAGATTAATTAGTTCAAGTATTTGAACTAATCGTACGGACCCTTATTTATTATACAGTACTAACAGGATGAATTGAACTATTCATATTATATGATCAGAAGTGATAGAATTAAAAATTTAGGCTTTTGGAAACCTTGTATTTAAGCTCTCTTGTTAAACATTTGAAAAGTCTTTGGCTGTTGAGAGATTTTTGTGAGAGTGCTTTGAGAGGTTGACTTGTTGAGAGAACATAGAGTTTGGAGGAGGAGAAGTTGTGTTAGGGAGAACTAGTTTGAGGGGATTTCATACGATTGCTCCAAGCAAGCTTCTACCTTGGTTCCTCCATGTGTCATCATTGATCATTTGGGTTACTCTAGGAAGAAAGTCTTTAAGGTCAAAGATCGTATGCCTCAACAGGAGCGTAAAAAATATTTTAGGTTCTCTGCCTTACTAGGAAGGTGAAAAAGATATAGGTTCTCTTCTCATTAGGAGGATGGAAAAGATTATAGTACTATATCGCACCGGGTTGGTGGAAGAGATTTTGTGAAAGCTTCTCCACCTTGCTGTGGGGGCTAAAGGAGATCCACTAAAAGGTTTAATGCAATACCCAGAGAGGAAGACTCCGGGGAGTGGATGTAGTTCAAGGTTTTACAGAAGTACTATAAATTTGGTGTGCTCGTTCTACTTTTCTTTCCTCATTTTATTTTCCTGTATATTAATTTTCCCTACATATTATATTCTTGCAAATATTTGTTGAGAATGTTGAGCATTATTTTGATTTGAATTTTGTTAAAAAAGAAAAAAAATATATCTTCACATTTATTTTTTCTATAAAATCTAAAAGAGCAAAAATATTTATTTTATAATTTTTTAGCTGAAGTTTGTGCAATTGGTTTTCAGATTTTAAAAGGATATTTTGAGAGAAAATTTTAAAACACCAATTCACGCCCACTCTTGGTTTGGCATGGGCTATTTAAGTGGTTTGACAATCCATCTTTTAACTTTTAATTTGTATCAGAGCGGGTTCTCTTAAATTATTGGTTTAAAAATCTTGAGTAGAGCTAATGGTAAATTACAATGGTAATCGTAATATAACTGAAGGATATTCAATTGTACACCCACCTATGTTTGATGTTATTCCTTATGATATCTGGAATGTGCGCATGTCTTCATTTATTCAATTTATTGATTATCACATGTGGCATATGATTCATGTAGGATATACACCTCCATCTCCTTTTGTTAATGATATTAAGGAAGAAATACCTTTTAATGAATGGAGACTTGAGGAAAGAGAATATGCATAACTCAATACAAAATGTTTAAATTATTTTTTCTATGCTTTAAAGTTTGAGGTTCTTCATGCACAACTGGGAAGGAGATTTGGGATAGGCTGAATCTCACTTATGAAGAAACCAATGAAGTTAAATAGTCCCATCTAAATATATTATTGGATGACTATGAGTTTTTTTGCATGAAATCCAATAATATAATAACTGAGATGTACACTAACTTTACTAAGATTATAACATCATTAGATGCAGTTGGTAGAGAGTTGTCCAATTTTAAAAAAGTTAATAAGATTCTGCATTATTAACCTCATAGTTATGACGCTAAAGTTACTATCATCTATGAATCAAAAGATTTGAACATGTATGTGGATAATATTTATTTTTATTTTAAAATAATAATAATAGTTAAAAATGTTTAGATATTATGATTTATTTTTAAAATATGGTTTTATATACTATAATAATATAAAGTAATGTTTAATATATTTATTTACATATACTTATTTATATTTATTTATTTATTTATATTATCCCACAAGATCTGCTTTAAATATATCACAATAATTTCTTTCATTCAAACCTATATAGTTTAGCATTATACCAACCCAAAGGGTAGACTAATGTTCTACTATCAATTTTGAAAGAAAGAAACTATTATTTATTTTTATTAACCAGGCACAGCACAGGGAATATATAATTCATCCCAAAAGATGAAAAGTATATTCTCTTATCATCCTAATTAGAGAAAATAAATTATTAATATATTTCCATAATCAAATATAGAGGATATTTAATTCGCCGTAAAAGCAAACAAAATGTCTATCTATCTTTTGATTATGAAATTAAATTTAGAATATAGATAAAGCTAATCTGCATTCATAGATTTTCCCCTACCTTATAAAAAAACTAAGATATGGTTTATTTTATTTTGGGATCTAGACTCGCTATAGGGGCAAGCCCGTATAGTTAATTACATCTTCTAAGACAATAATCTTGATTAAAATAAAGACAGAATGATTTCAAAATTCATATAAATTTAAAGAAATACTTGGGCTACATAGATTTCAACACATATGATTTTAATTATAAATTATGGAATTGAGTTTGAAAATTTAGATTTGAATTAAGGAAGGATGTGTATAGAGAAGGGTGTATACAATCTTACCTTATCACTTGCCTAGAGTGAGCTGCCATCTAATAGTCCTAAGCACACTAATCATTGTATGTATACAAGATTTTGCAAGCTTTATGCTAAGAGTCAAGGAGTTGTTATTAAGACATTTTAACTCAAATGCTATAAAACATGCTTACAAAAAAATAAAAACTATTCATATGATGCATGCACAATAATGTATAAAAGAGTTAATTTTATTTATTTATAAATTTGTAAAGTATAACCCACGGTCTATAGGAAAGTAATAGTGGTTAGGCCATACCAACAACAAACTTGGACTCTAATCCTATCATATATATGTAGAATCAAATATAATTGCTTATAGTCTTCGAGTTCCAAGTCTTCTATGAAATTCCAAAAGAATATCTACTTAGAAAGAGGATATTGCTTTATGAAGCCTCACTTGTATATGTATAAGCAGTTATCTTTGACTCTTTTATAACTCATGACACTTAACAACTTGATCTATATTCAGAAATCTATGAAATTTAAATATATATTTCTTCTTTACTCATCATTGCCAAGGAACATTCTACCTTGCAGGAATATAAAGAGCAGAATAATAAAATACAAGTATGACAGTGCAGTGTCAACATTTATATATGCAGAAAACTAAAAAAAGTAAATTGCACAACCCTATATTCAGTCACTCTGCTCTCTGGTGCACTGGCAGAAAAGCAAATATGACATCAAGGTTTTGTAGAAAGTAAACAAGCCCTCTAGGCAAAGACACCCGTAATTAAATCAAACCAATCCACCAACCTAACTTAGGCTAAAGTTGGTTGCCCTAGGAAATCATCTAAGTGTATGGAAGAGGTTATGTGGCTTTGATATGTCCTTTAGAAATTTAATGTTTAGATTGCGAATATTTTTAATATTTAATCATTAAAGGCTAAAAAGGATTTTTAATTAAAATTTAAGTTATGTGTATTTTCATTTTTTAAATTATTTGAGTTTTAGATGTTGAAGTTATTTATTTAGTTTTAAAGAATTGATATATTAATAACCCCCAAAGTGCAAGGGTTATTAATTTATAAATCCTAAGGTTTTCAAATGAAACATTCATCCTCTATGCAGGACAGATGCTAATATTATAGCCTTTAAAGATTTACTATAGATAGAGAAGGGACCTTATAAATTAAATACACATGCCCTCCAGATGGAAGCAAGCTTAATGTATAAGGTCGGTGTATTATTAATGTTTGAATATCCCCCAATCCAATGTGTTAGTGCCTTCCTGAAAGGAGTCATGCACAACACATATGGGATCTTTTAGTTATTTAAAGTGTATTAAAGGCCTTGAAAATGAATGCCAAAATGCCCTCCACAAGGAATCAAGCATAAGGCATAAAAACCTAAATTCATTTATTTCAAATTAATCATCAAATTTGATTGATTAAAAAAATTTCAATCAATCAAATTATCAAATTAATTTGCTTTAAATGAATTAAAATTGAATTCAAAATTTCTGATTTTTATTGTAATATTCGGAATTTTTTAATTAATTATTAAAATTTTAATTTATTTTAATTAATTATTAATGAATTAAAATTAAAATTTTGTTCAAAAACTCTATTTAAATATGAATTATTAATTTTTGAATTTTATTTAATTTTTAATGAAATTTGAATTTTCTTTATTATTTTTAATAAATTTATTTAATCAATATTTAATTAAGGGTAATTTAATTATTAATGAAATTTAAATGAAAGTTAACTTGAGATTTTAATTTTTAATAATTTTATGGTTGATTTGGAATTGATTAAAAGCTATTTTATATTTTCATGAATTTTATTTGATTTATTTGGACTTGTTGAAATTAAACCCTTAATGAAGGGTTAAGTTAATTTATCATTGTTATAAGGTTGATTAATGTCAAAATGAGGTGAATTGAATCATAGAAAATATGATACTAAGTTTTCTAAGTTTAATGTTTCATCCAAATAGGATGTGTGTGGTAAATCCCAAAATTGCCTAAGTTAGCTAAGACTCAAGCTTAATTATTATTCTCAAATGTCACTAATGTTGCATGGAAATCAAATCAATGGCTCTAACCCTTGAACATGCAAATAAATAATCACATCACATCAAACAAATGTACTAAAACTAGATATCATGAAAGTAAATGAATTTTTAAATATTTAAGTCAAATCATGACTTAAGCATTTGGAAATTTAATTGATAAACAATGATATATCAAATGGGTTTAATAAGACTAAGTTATATCAATGAGGTATCATATATTAACTTAGCCGAAATTGAACCCAATTTATTGAGGATTTGGAGAATAATTAAAGGAAATAGGAATTCAATGCTATTGCAATTATTCTCCAAATAGTCAATAAATCACCATGGATCTATTTTCCTTAATATAGCTCTGTTTAGTAATTCCAATGAGTATTTATATGAATGAAATGGATTTGAAATGTAATTATTGTTAATTTTCAAAGTTAAAAGGCAAATTATGGCCTTTGAACTTAGAAAATTGATTATAATTAAATTAAAATTCAAATGGGGTTGGGAAAATCATGGTAGGTCAGGAACATGCTAGAAATTATCTCCACTAAATCTTAGGTTATTAAAACATATATTTATTTAATAATTAATTTAAAAAACTAAAAATGATATAATGGATATTGCTTAATAAATACATAATATTTTTATTTAAAATCAATTTTAAATGAAGGAGAGTGAAATTCTGAAGAAAATAAAGTATTATTTATAAAATTTGGCTATGTATTTAATTTTATATAATTTTTTAAAGTTTCTATTATTTAAAACATATTTTAAAATAAATTTTATTAAGTTGAAGCAGCGGCAGTGGCGGTGGGCCACGCGACATCTTCCGATTGGCTAATTCAAAATAGTAACGGTGGTAGCATTAATAGCCAATAATTGCACCGCCGTGTAATCATTGACATTTTCTAAACCATGGTGGCACACGAGGATTTACTTATCCAAGCTAGATCCTGTTCGCCACAGTCTGATCTTCCATGTTTTTAAATCAATAGCTGGGATGCTATCAGATCAAGATTCAAATGTCCATAATCGCTACGTAGTTGGGATGTGAAATAGAATGGCTAGATCTAAATCATTGATCTCATGATCAACGATCCAGATCTTGTGCAGTTTAAAAGGTATGCTAATAAACCTTAGAATATGAAGAAGCTTTCAAATGTAAAAATGTTGAACCAAATTTAATTAAATTTAAGACACAGCTTTATTAAAAGTAAAGGAATAATGGGGAAGTGATTTAAAGTTTTAACACATAATATTTGCAAAGTTATTTAAATCCAAAGCCTCCTAACTAGGGTTTAGGATTTACCTAAATTTACTGGACATAAATGACCAAAATTAGTCTCATTTTTCTTTTTGAGACGTGTAAAATAATTCCACAGAAGAAATCAATGCTTGAGAAGGTCTGTATCAATGGCTATATGAGCTGGAAAGACTAGGTGCTTGATGTACCAAAATCTCATGGCTGGCAAGCTTTGATCGACTGGATTAGTCTTGGGAAATTGAGAGGTAGCCTTATGAGCCAAAATGAAATTAGAACTAGACTTGAGGTGGAGAGACAACATGCAATTGCTTGTATGAACATTTTTGTGTATTTTGCCTAATTCAAAACCCTAAGGCTAGGATTCATTTGGAAGGTTGTTTGGATGAATGTCATCCATCTTTGGGTAGTTAGAAGGTAAGAAAAAGGATAAATGCCAAGGATAATGACTTGTAAAGGTCATTTTGTCCTCTTGTGCACATAAAACCATTTTAAAAGTTGATTTAGGGTAAGCCAATGCTTAAGCAAGGTTTAGGGGAGGTTTGAGGACCTTCTAGAAGAGTTTTAAACATTTAAAGCTACTGAAGTTGGAGGGAAATGGTTTGTGTGGGCTAAATTAGTTATTAGTGCTCATGTAAAGACTTTGTTGACTTGGATGACTAGTCAACTAATGAAGTTGACTGTTGAGGTGGAGCTTAAGGGGCTGTATATGTGTAGATTTGATAAAGCATGAGAGGTTTGGGAGGGTAGATTTAATATATAAGCAAAGAAGTCAATGGGTGAGGGAGTTTGACCACACATGGTGGTCTGACCAAGTCAAATTACCTATGATGTGATTCATGGTATGTAGGGAAATGTTTAAACCTTACATTGTAAGAGATTTGAATAATTGATGAAGTTTTATATAGGTTGATTTGATTACATATTATAAATTAATCCTATGTTGACTTGGTTTGACCAAGCATTGGTCCAGTTGACCAACTCAACTTTTGACTGGTCATGGTGACTAATTAGGTCCATTTTACTAGGAGGATTGATCTGAAGGTTTTGGTGATGTTTAGAATGGATTTGGAGTTTAAATGGAGGTCACTGAGGTGTTGATGGTCAATTGAGCTAGCCTGAATTAGCTCAACCGATCATCTTAGGTAATCGCTGATTCAAGAGATCAGTGATGCTGAGTTTGACGTATGGGGCTCCTAGTGAGATGATTTGAACCATGACTGGGGTCAAAGCATTGGGTCAATTGACTACAGTGCAGGGCTGCAACTACAGGTAGACATTGATTGATTGATGATTGATTAATTGTTATTAGCATGACAATGATTGCAAAGATGATTGATTAAATAATTGAATGGTAAGATGATTGATTCCATGATATTGGGTAATTACAGGCAGGTGCAGTCTCATTTTTGAAGTGTAGATTGGCAGGTGGATAATTGAAGGTTAACTAGAGCTTTGATTGATTGAATAATTATTGGACATTGATTGATGATTGTAACCTAGATTGAGATGTTGATTGAATGCTGGTGTATGTTTTTTTGTTGTAGGCTGAATATATGATTGAAGATAATTGATTGAGTGTTGATTAATGGTAATTGATTGAATAATTGATCATGAGCTAGATGATTGTTGATTGGAGATTGGATAATTACAGGCATGATATATGATTGTAGTGGTGTAATAGATGTAACACTAGCCAACAATGAGGTGACTAATGATTGATTGATTGAATGTATAGATGATTAAATGATTGATTATAGGTTGAATGCTGGATGATTGATTGAACATGGAATTGAATATATGTATAGATTGATTGAGAGTTGGATGATTAATAGCTGGGTGATTGTTAACCATTAGATGGATGATCAAGAGTCTGGATAGGTCTTGATAACCTCATACAAAAATGAGATCAACAATATACTCTATTAATAATCTACTTGGCTCACTTATTATCTACGAGCAAGTGTGAGTCAAATACTACTTGATGCTGGTGACAGGAGGAAGGAGAAGATAGTGGCATTGAAGGCCAATGACTCTAATAGCAACAACTCTACAGTTGATGAAGATGATGATATAACATTAATGACCCACAATTCAAAAGCTTTCTAAAGCGAAAGCAAAGACTTCATCAATACTAGAATAAAGGTAAATCAGGAAGAACTATAAAAGTTTCTTCTAACACTAGCTATTTTGATTACAGGAAGCCATTACACTTAAGATTTGACTACCCCAACTTGAAAAATCACCCAACTAAGGAATAGGGTGAAGACAAGTTTCATAAAGGGGATGAAAAGGACACAAAAGACTTTCTAGCAGATTTAGCTTTATACTCTTTAGAATCCGTGTTTAATGGCAGATAACTCTATTGTTAACTTTGAACAGGTGAGCTTACCAATGATGATTTATTTTTTATTTCTAAAAAAATAAATGAATCGCATAGGAAGTCAAGGAAACAACATGCAATGTTAAATTCAAAGTTTTCTGAATTAGAAAAGGAGCATGATAGTCTTAGAATTGAACATATTGCATTAGATAAAGAGTATGATTCTCTACTTGATGAATATGATAAACTAAATAAGAAGCATCTTGAATTAAATAAATCTCATAAATCCTTTAAAATAGAGCATGTTGAGCTAGAGGAGGCATTTAAGGAATTAGAAACACTTACAAACAAACTAGACTTTAGTGAGCATGCATTGAAACTTGAAGTTGAATGCTATAAGAGTGTAAATGAGTTTTTGTAAGTGAAACTTCATGCATTTCAAAACAATAAATCATCGCCTACACTAGCATAATGGATATAACCCAAAACACAGCATGCTTCTCGCATCCCTAAAGGAGACACTACCACTCACATAGGTTAGTGAATCCATTTTCAAGTGTTAGGTGCTATTATTGTGGTATGGTAGGACATATAGACTGCACTTGCACTATACACCACAGAACTCATCTAGTATATAGGCTAAAGTCATTTGCATCACAGCATAGCTTGCATTTATCACGTCCATTAAAGCATAAGGTGGAACCTAAACTACTTGGGTTCCCAAATCTAGCCATTGATGAATTTAAAAGGATGTTTTCACAAAAGGCCTAGTGAGAGCATGTAGTACTTGGACAACGAGTGTTCACGCCACATGACTGGAGATTTAAAGTAATTCATCACGTTGGAGGCTAGGATAGGTGGCAAGGTAACATTGGGAGATAACACCACTAGGAAAGTGGGGGTTCAGGTATGGTAACTCCAAAAATTTTGTTATAGAAAATGTTTTTTTAGTAAATTAATTAAAATATAATCTTCTTAGAATTTGTCAGCTCTTTGATAAGGGCTTTGATATAAAAATTGTATCTACTAAATGTATGATTAGTCTGAATAGAAAATTTATTTTAGAAGGAAAAAAGAATAAATAATATTTACATGTTTGATTTGACTTGTTTTGATAATTCAAATACTTTATGTCTCAAAACTATTGTTGATGAGTCTTGGCTATGGTATAGGTGACTATGTCATACAAGCATAAAAACTTTAGGAAGCTTACTCAGAAAGACCTAGTTAGAGACCTACTCAAGTTAGATTTCTTTAAGGACCACTTCTGTGATGCCTAACAATTAGAAAAATAATTCAAATCATCATTTCTTTTATTAAGGACATCACCATCTCTAGAATAATAGAAATATTATAATGGACTTTTTTGGGCAAGTTATTACAGCCAACTTAGGTGGGAAAAGCTTTGGATATGTGAATATTGATGATTACTTTAGATTCACATGGGTTAGATTTTTATCTCATAAAAGTGAATTATTTAAGGAATTTAAGATGTTCTCCACTTGGATTCAAAGAAAATTAGGATATGAGATATCTACTATCCATAGTGGTCATGGTGGAGAATTTGAGAATGATAAATTTGATTCTTTATATAAGGAGTTAGGAATTGAGCATAACTTTTCTTTCCAAGGACCCCTTAGTAGAATGAGATAGTTGAAAAGAAGAATAAAACTTTAGTAGAAGCTGCTAGGGCTACGCTAGCTGAATATTCTCTCCCAATATATTTTTGGGCAGAAGCAATGAATACTACTTGTTATATTTTGAATAGGGTGAATGTTAGATCATAATTAAATAAGATACCTTATGAGCTTCTTAAGGGTAAGACACTTAATCTTTGTCATTTGTATGTCTTTATTTTAAATGTTTTATTCTTATCAATGGTTAATCTCCTCTAGGAATGTTTGACCCTAAGTATGATGAAGAGTCTTCTTAGGTTATTCCTCTGTAGGTAAAGCCTATAAGATCATTAATAAGAGGATCTTAGTTGTAGAGGAGTTTACCCATATTGTATTTGATGAATTTGATAAATCAATTAAAGCTAGATTAGAAGAATATGAAGAAGTAGTTGTTACCCAAGAAGTAGAGTCTATTAACCTAGGTGATAGAGAAGAACCTCATAAGTCATTACCTAGAGAATAGAGATACTCATTTAGTCATCCTTGGGAGCTCATCTTAGGATATTCTTCTGTAGAAGTTTGAACTAGGCATAGACTTAGGAATGAGTTTTCATCTCTATGGTAGAACACACAAATATAGACTAAGCCCTATCTAATGAATTTTGAACTCACCTTTTTGGGTGATTTTATAATGACCAAAAAACTAAACCAAATGACCTCTAATTTAGGATCCATCAGTTGCATATTGATTAGGCATGTATCTAGGGTAAACCCACCCTCCAAATTTGTGGCCAATTTAAGCCCTCTAACCCAAAAAATTTGAATTCTAAAGGCTACAAAATATTCAAATATTTATAGATCATGCCATTGGACCTTCTATCTTGTGAAAATTGAGCTTGGGAACTTCCCCAAAACTAATGAACATTGTCCATGATATTTTTTTGTGACATGTTAAACACAAAACTGAACTTTTGGTGGACCTGGGTAGACCATAGTTGGCCATGGGCCCACAAAACCCCAATATCCTTAAAAGAAAATCAATCTTTCCCTTAAACTTCTACATGGATCATTTAAACCAACTCTTGAAACCTCTTCCAATACATTATAAATATCATTTATGATGCATTGAACCTAAATTTAAGTTTTGGTTTGACCTGGTTGATCAAGTCAACCATGGTTGACCAAAATGCCCCTTAAAGGAAAAACCATGCATTTCATGCAAAGAGACCCCACCATTACATGGGACCAACTCCATTAGGTCCAATATGTCATTTGAATTTGTTGGACCAAACCCAAACTTTTGGTCAAACTTGGTTGACCAAGTCAACCATGGTTGACCAAATTAAACATGGTTAAACCCTTTCGAGGAAATCCAACCCTTGGGTCACTTAGGTTAGCCATATGGCTTGACTCAAGTGCCCAAAGAGTGCTCTCCTTGAGCCAAAATCTAACCTAAACCAAACCAAACTAAACCAACACTTGCACTAGGTTTCCCTTGACCCCTTATATTAGCCCTTGGTGGCCCAACATTTAGGCCCACTCATGCTAAGAATTGGGCTAGCCCAAAGTGCCCAAAATCACGTTGTGCTGAGCCAACTTCCAACCTAGGGTCCACCAAGCCAAATTATCACATGCATTAGATAATCCTAGATCCCATATACATTCCATGGTCAGCACAACCACTAAATTGACCTGTGCTAGCCCAAACCTCCCAGAATTAGCCTACCTAAGCCACATAGTGCAAATGATGACTATCAGGCCCAATTGAGTTCACCACTAGTTCAGGGAATCCCGAGGCACCTTTCTACCTTATTCCAACCAAGGTGCTGGCTAGCAATGGTAAAATCTGGGGAAACAGATGGCTGGTGGTCCCCTTATTACATGAGCTGACCAAAGCTTCCACATAGTCTGAGCTAGCCTCCTTTGAGCTCAAAGAACTCTTCCAAGATATCCCCTCCAGTTGGAAGCTATCCAGAGCCTTTGAAGAGCCATCCTGATCATCCAAAGCCATGGAAGGTGGTCTGAATAGGGAACCTCAACTTAGAGCTCCCCATCACCCATTTCAGTTTTGAAAAGTATCCATAGAGCTCCAAGAGTTTTCCCCAAGTCTCTCAGGCCATCCCATGCCTTCCTCCGGTGACTTCGAGAGAATTCCAATGAAATCTCTCCACCTTTGCTCAAGCTCCTATCTCCAACACTCCTCCAGCTATGGTCCCCAAAGAAGAAGTCTTCCCCACTGTCAAACGAAGCTGCTTGAACTCAGGCATTGGCATTTAGAGCTCTCTGTGAGGTAAAATCCTAAACTCGAGCCCCTAGATAGGTAGTTATGGTCACAGGTGAAAAAAACTATCATGCTACTAGAATCTGACCATTAGATTGATAGAGAATGGTATGGTAGTTCTATTTGTAAATTTTATTTGATTTTATTAGTCGGATCTCTCAGATCATGTAGGAATATGCTCACAGTCAAGAGCACACATGGAAGGTAGAAGACAAAATTAGAGCTATTGATTTCAATTAATGGCTCTGATTAGATCCCATAATTTTAGAGTAGGTTTAATCCTAGTCGAGTGATTTTGGATCAGATGGCAATGATCAATATTACATTTTATCGTTAGCTATCAATCATTAGGCAGCCAATTATACAGCATCGTGTGTTAAAATATGCTTACTGTGTAATTGGTTGAATTAAAAAAATTTAAAAATTACCATAAACCTCAATATTTTATATCTCCTCACACATTTGTCCAAATAGGGTGTACTTAGGCTAATTGGAAAGGTCTTGAGGAGACCTACAAAAGCCCTATAGTTTCAAGCCATGACTAGGCATGAAACTATAGTTATTTTAGTAAAACTCCTAGGGGTATTTTTTTAAATTCTCACTCAAATTAATTCACCATGGCTTGGGATTGTGGGGGATTGGTCTTGGGCAAGTTAAATTAACCCAATTACCTATCCAATAAGGATCATGATTTGATTTTTGTTGTGGTGCTTGTGCGTAGGCTAGGGAGTAGTGAACCCTTGATTTCACACCCCCTTCCTAGGTTTAGATAGGCCAAATTTATTTTTTAAGTGCATATTATCATTTCCACTGTAGTCGAGGACACACAATTGAAGCTTGTAGATAACTCAAGGAAGAGATTGAGAGGCTGATCTGACAAGAATATCTTCGATAATTTATCCAACGCACATCTGCTCAGGATGAAGCTAGTCTTGTTGGGGGATAGAATCAGTAATAAAGGCAACCATCGAATAATTGTCAAATGGTCTGAGAGATTAAAACTATTGTTGGGGGCCCCTCAGTACCCAATCAATTCTTAATTGCAGCTGGCAAGGAGCCAATGCCAAAGAAGTCTCATGTTGACCACTCTATTACTTTTGATGATACTGATCTAGACAGAGTTCATACCCCTCATCAGGATCCACTTATAATTAACATGAAAATTAGCGACCCATGCTTCAATGTCAAAAGGATCTTAGTTGACAATGGGAACTCGATGGATGTCCTATTTTACTCCACCTTTCTCAATATGAGCCTGGTTAGAAAAAAGCTCCATCCAACTACAGGACCATTATATGGGTTTGACAATCGACCCGTATGGATAGAAGGATCAATCAGCCTCCCAGTTATGCTCGAAGAATTTTCATGACATGCTACACATTCTGTCCAATTCATTATAGTGAAGTTAAAATTGACTTATAATGCTATCCTTAGAAGACCACTCCAAGTGATATTTGGAATCATTGCCTCCATCCCACACCTTAAACTAAAGTTTCTTACCCCAGTAGGAGTCGGTATAGTGCATGGAGATCAATAGGCAGCTCAATTGTTCTATCTTAGGCAGGCTCAACCATGCCCATTAGTTATCCTAAGCATTGAAGATTTTGATCTACGAAATGTAGACATCCCTTAGAAGGCATCTCCTGTAGAGGATCGTGATTGTGTCTCTCTATCAGATAAGCACCCTACAAAAATGGTGTAGATTGGATCATTACTTTTGGAGGAAGAGAAGGAGAAATATATAGATTTTCTACGTGTAAACTAAGACATCTTTGCTTGGAGTCCAACCGACATGCCAGGAATCAACCTAGAGGTAATCATGTACTCCCTTAATGAAAGTTCAATAGGGATGTTAGGCCCTAATGAACTAGTCCCGAGGCTAACCAAGAGGGGGGGTGAATTGGTTATTTAGAAATTTGAGAGCAACAGAAAAAATCTTTTCGATGATTTGCAGCTGAAATAAGTAACATATAAACGAAAAGATCAACCACAGATTTCAACCAAGCAGATAATAACAGAAAACTAAAGTGCAGAAAATAATCAGAAAGAACACACCGGATTTTATAGTGGTTCGGTCAACTTGACCTACGTCCACTCCCCGGAGTCTCTCCTCTGGGTATTGCACTAACACAAAAGTGACTCTCCTTTTTCTCCCACAGCAAGGCGGAGAAGCCTGTACAAAAATCCTTTCCACCAACCTGATGAGGCAGAGAATCTGAACTCCTTTCGCTTCCTCCTGAAGCTGGCAGAGAACCCGGACTCCTTTCGCTTCCTCCTGAAGCATGCAGAGAACCTGAACTCATTTTGCTTCCTCTTGAAGCAGGCAGAGATCCTGGATCTTCTTGTGAACGATCCTCCCACAGAGAACACCAACAGTACGAGAGACGACGAACGGACAAGATGACTCTGATCCTTGCTTGGAGTAACCTTTGTGAATCCCTCACAAACTCCACCTCACAAGATTCTCTCTCTCTCTCTCTCCCAAACTCTCTCTCTCTCTTTAGGGTTTCTTTATAAAGGAAAGTAGCAAAAGATTTTTCTTATTAGAAGAAAAAGATCTTTTATAGGAGGGCTCAAAATTTTTCCTAAATCTCAACTAGTCGGCTAATATCATCCAGGATGATCGCTAGATCATCCTGTACGATCAGTTCAAAATCACATGTTTCAGCCTGGATGATTTGGCTCTTCTAGACGATTAATAGAAAAAGTTGTTCATATCATCCCGTACGATTCTGCGATCGTCCGGGACGATTAGTGTAAATTCAAGAATTTCATCCAGAAGACCGCTCTGGTCGTCCAAAGGAACTTATGCTGGATGACCTAAAAATGACTTGATCGTCTAGGATGATATTGCTATCATCCTGTACGATTAGTTCAAAAAGTGCCAAAATTGTCCTAAGCACCGTTCTGGATGTAGAGGTGAAACATACTGGACGGTCATGATTTTTAACACATCGTCCCGTACGATCCTATGATTGTCTAGGATGATATGATCATATCAATCAGATATTAATTGCTTTCCTTAATTACTAGACTAATTTAGGCATGATTATAAAGGATCATCCAGGATGTCATCCTGGACGATCAGATCAAATCTCTAAAAATAAAACTTGCCTAACTTGATCTGGCGGCTAAGAATTTTTAATTTTAGCCTATCATCCCGTACGATCATTGGATAGTCCAGGATGATATGCTTAATCAGACAAACTTAACTTGGTCGCCTTAATTAGGGTTTCTATTTCCACTGGATCATCCAGGATGATATGGATATCGTCTGGGACGATAAAAACAAAAATTAAACAGAAACTCTAATTTACTAAACTCTCCCCCTGAGTGTGTGTGTGCAAGGTTACTTAGCTAGGAGATCAATTATATTACATTTGACTCAAGAAAAGGAAAATATTACATTTTAGACACACTTGGACCCGATCTTGAGTTGGCTTGAATTGCTTTTAATTATTTGTACCTGAAAGGGGTTAGCCAAGCAAAACAGAGAATACAAACATGTTTGTCATCATCAAAACTATACTTTTTGAAACCAGATTGGAGGATATGTGTGGACTACATAGACCTTAATAAAGCTTGCCTGAAGGATAATTTTCTGCTTCCGTGTATTGACCAACTGGTTGATGTCACCTCTGGGCACTAAATGCTGAGATTTATGGACGCTTTCTATGGATACAACCAGATAAAGATGGATCCCATAGATGAGGAAGCAATGACATTTCAGATAGATAAAGGACTATATTGTTATCGGGTCATGTCATTCAGGCTCAAGAATGTTGAGGCCACATATCAACGCCTTATGAATAAGGTATTTAGAGACCTTATAGGGCATAGTTTGGAAGTATATGTGGATGATATGCTAGTCAAAAGTTTTGAAAAATCATAGTATATCTCTGACCTAGAATAATACTTATGTCATCTTTGATCATATAACATGTGTCTCAATCCTTCTAAGGGTGCATTCGGAGTCACCTCAGGAAAATTTTTGGGATTCATGATTACCCACCACAAGATTGAGGCAAATCTTGAGAAGATCAAAGCACTAAGAGATATGGTACCCCCAAGAAATATCAGAGAAGTCTAACATCTGAATAGAAGAATTGCAGCTCTTTCTCGATTTTTGGCCCAATCGGGCGATAAATGCCTGCCTTTCTTCAAAATATTGAGAGGAGCCCGTAACTTAGGATTCCAGTAGAAAAATGAATGTTAAGAGGCTTTTGAACAACTTTAAAGTTATCTAGCCTCCCCTCCACTACTCTCAAAGCCGGTACCTGATGAAATGTTGTAAATTTATATGGCTGTCTCTTTGCATGCCATAAGTTTGGTCTTGGTTTGAGAGGAGAATGTTGTTCAATGCCCTGTCTATTATATTAGCAAGGTACTCTCTAAGATAGAACTGCATTACCCATTAGCGGATAAGACAGCCTTGGCATTAGTTTTCTTGGCCAGAAAACTAAGCCCTTATTTTTAGGTCTATACAAATCTACCCTTTTGAGGAGCACTCTTCAAAAGCCTGAGGCATCTGGAAGATTAATCAAATGTTCTGTAGGACTCAGAGAATTTGACATCCATTTTCTTCCTAGACCCGGCATCAAATCATAAGTATTAATAGATTTTGTGATTGAATTTACCAATCCTACTTCTAATGAACCACTAGCTACTTCTCCTTCCTCCTTGAGTTAGACCTTATACGTCGATGGAGCTTATGGAAATTTTTACATTGGTGCTGGAATTCTATTGATTTCTACCTAACGAACTACTCTCGAATGTAGACTTCGACTGAAGTTTTCTATAATAAATAACGTTGCTGAATACGAGGCCCTTATTGCAGGATTAAGGCTAGCAATCGATTGTGAAGTTCATAACTTGGTGATTCACACTGATTTGCAATTGGTCGCTTCTCAAGTGGAATAGGAGTTTGACGTCCACAACCCATTACTGGCCCAGTACTGTAATATAGCAAACTCACTTTTGGCCTAAATCACCCAGCAACAAATTATCCATGTCCTCCGGGAGCAGAATGCGCGAGCCAATGCTCTCTCTAAACTGGCTATTTCGACAACTGGTGACATCTTCAAGAGAAAATATATTGAGGATATTTATTTCCCAAGCGTCCAAGGCCCATGGGTTATACAATCGATTGATGAACCGAAGAAAGCTTCCTGGATCGATCCCATTTTATCTTTCTTACAAGATGGCGTACTCCCTGAAGATCCAACAACGGTAATGTGACTTTAAAGGCAAGCACCCAAGTTCACTATTATTAATAGAGAGTTATACAAATGAGCCTTCACGGGGCCATACCTCAAGTGTCTCCCACCTTTGAAAGCTGATTATGCACTTTGAGAGGTTCATTCAGGCAAATGTGGAGAGTATCTAGGGGGAAGAATATTATCCAATAAAATCATGAGGCAGGGATTTTACTGGCCCACGATGAAGTAAGCTGCATTGGAATTTGTACAAAAGTGTAATAATTACCAACTACATGCCAACCTTACCCATTCACATACCGTGGAGATCTCGTCACTACAAAGTCCCAAGCCTTTTACCCAGTGGGGGATCAACATAATGGGTCCTTTCCCTATAATCACCAACAGCAAAAGTTCATCATCATAGTTGTAGATTATTTCACCAAATGGGTGGAGGAAGAATCACTCACAAAAATTATTGAAGCCATTGTCAAACAATTCCTATGGAAGAATATAATATGTCATTTTGGCATCCCAGCTAAAGTTATCACCGATAATGGAACTCAATTCATCGGGAGATTTTTATGACGTTCTACAAAGATCTCCATATTCAACTAGTGCATACAACTGCTGCCCATCCTCAGACAAATGGGTAAACAGAGGTCACAAATTGGACTATACTAAAAGGGCTAAAGACATGCCTGAGGAAGGCTGGGGGGCAATGGGCTGACAAACTCCTGAATATCCTCTAGGCTTATCATACCACCCCCAGAACTCCAATAGGAGAAACTCCGTATAATCTCTATTTTGGCACAAAAGCAGTACTTCCCGTAGATATTGGAATTCCAAGTCCTAGAGTTCAAACTTTTGACTTCAACATTAATGAGGAAAAGCTCCAAAATAATTTAGATCTCCTTTCGAAAGTAAGAGATGTGGCGATGCTTAAAGTTGCTGCATATCACCAAAGAGTTGCTCGTTATTATAATCAAAGAATGAAACCTCAACATATTTTGGTTGGAGACTTAGTTCTACGTAGAATCAAGGCAGTAAGAAAAGGTCCTCAATGTAACAAACTCTCCCCCCTCTGGGAGGGTCCTTACTTGGTGGCAGCCATGGTGAAGCCCAAAACTTTTAAGTTGAAGAATGCTTAGGGAAAGATGCTCCCTCGAACCTAGAATATAGAGAATCTCCACAAATATTATCAGTAGAAAATAAAAATACTAGTTTTAAAAGTATTATATGTCTTCAGTGTTGAGTGTTATTTATCTCCTATTTTTATCGTTTGTATCCCTAGGTTATAATAGGGATGTTTGGTGTTCCTCAATATTATGAAACTTTATTCGTTTATATTTTTTCTTCTCCAAGAGAAAGTATAGTAACCATTTCACACATACTGTGAACTCTAATATTAAGATTCTTGATTTAAAAATTATACAATCTTCATTGTATCTCAATCACTAGATGATCAATCCTAAGGCGGATTCGATCTGACCTCTTCCATACAGGTTAAAATCATCAAACAATACTTTAATTAATAACCTCAAAAAGGTCAAACATCCTTGGTGGGTGTCATATAGTTCTTTAAATCCTTGATCCAAGAAAGATGTATCTCGATCATTGGATAATTGGTCTCAGGGAGAACCAATCTGACTTCTTTCATACAGGTTAAAAGGCATTAAGAGTGTTGTAACTAACAACCTCGGATAAGTCAAGTGCTCTAAGATAGTATTTAAAAAAAACCACTTAAGTTGAGTAAAAAGATTAAAATATTCTTCACTAATCAAATTAAGATAAAAGCATTAATAACTCTTTATTAAATCATAAGAGATCACACATGTGGATACAAACATCCTATGCATAATAATCACTAAGAAAAATAAAATTATACAACTAATGAAAAGAAAAACACTACTCAACATCTATAGACTCATCATCACTAGAAAGGCCTTCCTCAGCTCGCTTTCAATCTCAGCTCCATCCAAATCTGGAGAAGGATCCTCAGAAGCCTGGCTAGTAGTTAGCCCATCAATCTTAACTCTCGCCTTGTGGTGTACCAGTTGAACTTCCTTTAGAAAATCCTGGGTGAAGCCTTCATCCATGCACTGCTACTCTAGAGCCTTCACCTCTACATCATATATATGCTCGTGAGCCTCCTGAAGGTGATCCTAGATGATAGTCTTGAGGGCTATAGACTTCTTAAAATCTTCGATAACTCTCAAAGATTCTAAGCCAAATAAAGCATCTTCCTTCTCAGCTATAAGAGTCCGAGATTTCTTATTTTCAGCTTCAACTACCGCTACCTTATCTCCAGAGAATTTTTGATCCTTTAGAAGCTGTGTGATCATTGCTTGTGCCTCCAAAAGTTTAATCTAGAGTCAATCTATTTGCTGGTTCTTAACAGAAGTAGCAGCCATGATGTTGGCCAATTCAGTTTTGTAGTCAGTCAATTCCACCTCTAGACCTTCACCTCTTTGGTCTTATGGTTGTACTTCTATTTATACTCTCCTTAAAGATATTTTACCTTCATAAATTTAGTATTCCATTCATTTAAGGTCTGGGTAAGTTCGACCTCAAGCTCCACGTGGTGCGATAGCTGAAACAAGACACGAGGGTACATGAGAGAACGTTCCAATTGATTTACAAAAAAGAAGTGTGAAAAATAAAGGAGAAGACGGTACTCACCAAGTCATCATCTTTGTGAGGCCTGAGGCACTAACGTTTCAACACATCCCCAGCAACATACAGCTTGGCAGGGGAAGAGCCAGGGAGAACTAGGCTAGTGCTCATTAAAATTTCCTCCAATTTCTTCTTCTTCAGTAGAGCCTGAGGATCATCACTTTCCGCTTAGAAGAAACTTTTGAAGATGGGGCAGATGGCTGGTGAACTTTAGAAGACTTCTTCAACATCTTTGCCTCTGACCTCCCAGCTTGAATTGACAGTCTCACTTTGAATAGAAACTTTTATTCAATATATTTGGTCAAGTAATGAACCTCGAATAAAAGATGTTCAACGTCAGGGATGTTAAGAATTCTTAGGATGTCTTCTTCTCTAACATGCAAAGGGATGGGTAGGTCCTTCATCCTCCCTCATTTTTCTATGAGACCCCAGTCATTTTTTAGATAGAAAAATATATGGGCCTAGCTCTTCAACAGGTCTCAGGTATGCATGTCTAAACTTTTTGGATCTAAATGTTATGCACCTTTGTGTATCAATAATGAATCGACCCATTTGTAAAAGATACTAGGGTGTCAGAATGGCTCCTCGATCTCTGAAGAATGCAATTAGCCCCATCATCACTAACATAGATCTATGCAAAAATTGGGCTAAACTTACTCCACTCCTTACAGAGATGTCGATCAGCTCAAGAGGAGGGGGAAACCACAACCCAGCTCGCAGACTAGACTCAGAAATGGTCAGATATCCTGGTGGAGGAAGACATGCCCAATCTGACCTTTTAGGAACCTTCACCACGAGGTAATTAGGAAAATGAAATTTTTTATGAAAGACAATCAGGGAATCACCAGTAATAGTGGATGCAACATCATCCAATTTAGCTCCCTTACTAGACCCCCTCTCACCATTTTTCTGGGTAGCAGGACGGGAATCTCCTTTGGTCATCGGATCTCTTGAAGGATGGTGATCGCCTATCATGACCTATATATATGAAGAGATGAAGAAAGAGGAGAAAGCTTTTACTCCGTGAGGGGCCCTAGGGCTGAACAGGGGATACCCATCTGAACAGGGCTAGGGGAAGGCCTCAGCTTGAGAAAGAGAATAACAAAAGGAGGAAATTCCAACTCAGTGAGGGGCCCTAGGGCTGATTAGGGGATACCCATCTGAATAGATCTAGGGGAAGGCCTCAGCTTAAAGAAGCGAAGATAGGGTGAGGTGCAAATTTTTATACCTCAAAGGGGGTATTTATTCCTTGTTCCCAACTATTATCTAATATGTTTATTCAAAGCTCAATTGGGATTAGCATTAATCTAGCTGGACTAAGGATTTCTCATTTGTTGTATGCATACGATGTTATTATTTTTTCAGAGGCCCATAAGAAAGTGGTGAAGGAGATTAAGGGGATTCTTAATGACTTTTATACTTGGACTGGTCAACGTATCAATGTTAACAAATCTACCATTCTTTTTGGTAAGGCTATTAGTAGAAGGAAAAAGAAAGTTATTTCCCGTCAAATTAGTGGAAGAATTTAACTATCTTGGTGTCAAAATTGCCTTGAGGAGATTAGTGCGAGCTGACTTTCAATTCATTATTGACAAATCATTGAGAATGCTTAATATTTGGGGTAGCAAGTTTATTTCTTTGGCCGGGAAGTTCACTTTGGTTAAATTTGTTATGCTTTCTTATCCCACTTTTTATAGCACTCATTCTCTTATCCCAAAAGGAGTGCTGGAGGAGCTTGATAAATTGTGTAGGAGCTTTATATGGAACAAGTCGAATGAGAGATTGGGGTTACATTATGTCAGCTGGAATGAATTATGCAAGCCACTGAAATGGGGGGGGGGGTGATGGATTGCATTCTAGTGCATCTAAAGTTGCTACTTTAAGAGCAAGATTGGCTTGGAGATTTGTACAAAATAAAGAATCACTACTATAACAGGATTCTTTCTCCAAAGTATGGTATGTGGACAGATGTTGGAAACTAAAAAACCGGCTGCTCTTCTTCATAGAAAATTATATCAGATAGAGGCTGGTTGCTTAATCCGATACTTAGATGGAACATTGCGAATGGTGTTGATATTGATGTCTACAAAGATAATTGGATTATGGATAAATGCATCAATAAATGGCCTACATTTGTAGTGCTTCCTGAAGACAATGCGGTGTTATTGGATAGATTTATTGCTAATGGAAGCTGGATGAAAGTTCGATACGGATGTTAAGCCCTAGTGAACTAGTCCCGAGGCTAACCAAGAGGGGGGGTGAATTGGTTATTTAAAAATTTCACGAGGAACAGAAAAAATCTTTTCGATACTTTACAGCGGAAACAAGTAAACAAGAACGAAAAAATCAATCAGAGATATTCACCCAAGCAGTTAATATCAGAAAAGTAAAGTGCAGAACAGAATCAGAAAAGCAGACCAGATTTTATAGTGGTTCGGTCAACTTGACCGACGTCCACTCCCCCGAGCCTCCCCTCCGGGTATTGCACTAAACAAAAAGTGATTCTCCTTTTGCTCCCTCAGTAAGGCGGAGAAGCCTGTACAAAAAAACCTCCTTTCCACCACCCGATGAGGCAGAGAACCTAACCTCCTTTTGCTTCCACCTGAAGCGGGCAGAGAACCCAACATCTTTTTGCTTCCTCCTGAAGCAGGCAGAGAACCTCGGATCTTCTTGCAGACGATCCTCTCCCAAAGAACACCGACATGACAAAAGACGACGAGCGGAGAAGAAGACTCTGATCCTTGCTTGGAGCAACCTTCGTGAACCCCTCACGAACTCCCCCTCACAAGATCCTCTCTCTTTCTCTCAAACTCTCTCTCTAGGGTTTCTCTGGAAAGGAAAGTGGCAAAAGATTTTTCTTGTTTCAAGAGAAAGTTCTTTTATAGGAGGGCTTAAAATTTACCCTAAATCTCAACTGGTCGGCCAAGATCGTCCAAGACGATAGATAGATCGTCCAGGACGATCGATAGATCATCCTGTACGATCAGTTCAAAATCAACTATTTCAGCCTGGACGATCTGGCTCTTCTGGACGATCAGTAGAAAAAATTTATCATATCATCCTGTACGATCCTGCGATCGTCCGGGACGATTAGTGTAAATCGAGGAATATCGTCCAGAAGACAGTTCGGGTCGTCCAGAGAAAGTTGTGTTGGACGAACCAAAAAATGACTTGATCGTCTAGGACGATAACGATATCGTCCTGTACGATTAGTTCAAAAAGTGCCCAAAGCGTCCTGTACACAGTTTGGCTCGTACAGCTGAAATGCACTAGACGATCATGATCATCCGGGATGATCCTGCGATCGTCCAGGATGATATGATCGTACCAATCAAATATAAATTACTTTCCTTAATTACCAGATTAATTTAGGCATGATTATACTGGATCGTCCGGGACGATACACGTATCGTCTGGGACGATCAGACCAAATATCTAAAAATAAAAACTTGCCTAACTTGATCTGGCGGCTGAGAATTTTTGATTTGAGCATATCATCCCGTACGATCCAATGATCGTCCAGGACGATCTGTTTAATCAGACCCTTTTAACTTGGTTGCCCTAATTAGGGTTTCTATTTTTACTTGATCGTCCAGGACGATGTGACTATCGTCCAGGACGATCTGAACAAAAATTTGAACAGAGACTCTAATTCACTCAAGCTCTCCCCCTGAGTGTGTGTGTGCAAAGTTACTTAGCTAGGGGATCAGTTACATTACAATTGACTCAAGAAAAAGAAAAATAGTACACTTAGACACACTTGGACCCGATCTTGAGTTGACTTGAGTTGCTCGAAATCTTTTGTGCCTGAAATGGGTTAGCCAAGCAAAATACAATAGAGACATGTTTGTCATGATCAAAACCAGATTTGCAACAATCTCCCCCTTTTTGATGATGGAAAACATATGTACAGTAGTTTGAAAAATAACTAGAAGATCGAAAAAACAAATTTTTTTCCAAATATTCATTTAACAATCAAACTAATACAGAAAACATAATACATAACAAAAATAGAAACGACTACAACTGACTCCCCCTTTTGACATCACAAAAAGGAGGAGGGAAAATAGAAATACTGAAACATCAGTACAAAATAGAAAAGAAAATAACTACAAAATAGAACACTAGAACTGAGGCAGATCCTGATCGGAAGGAGGAGGTGGCGGTGGTGGGTTGAAGTAGTTGTAAATGGCTTGAAAGTGGGCTCCAATCCAGGCAATGTCCTAGTCATGTTGTTGTTGCTGCTGGGCAGCATAGTCAGTGAAGCACTGGAGGTCCTCAGTGTGCCGCTGCTCCTGGGCAACCACATAGGAGTCGAATCTGGCCTCCCACTGATCGAAGCGCTGCACCAGGTGGTCAAAAGGAGAGGCAATGCAAAGGGGAGCAGGTGCATCGGGTGCAGCAGGAACTGGAATAGCCTCTTCCTCTTCCTCCTGAACATCCGGGGTGGGCTCCGGATGTAGTCGGGTGCTGTGTAGGACGTGGAATGAATTATTTGTGAAGAAGGAAGGAGGGACATCAGGAGGGACATGATACTGAAGGTCATATTTGGTTTCTAAGGCAAAATGAATGAGATGACCTAAAGCTAGATTTGGGCGACGTCTATGACCCGGATCCCTAATAGTGGTGAGGTGCTCTATATATCGGATAATAAGGTCAGAGGCATTAAACTCTCTGCGGGCCATGATGTAGTTTGTGGTCAAGGACAGTAACGGCGTGATGTGAATTCGATCCCCCGCCTTTGGAATGACAGAGGAACAAAGGGCATGCTAAATGGTCTGTGCGTCCTTAAGAAGTGAGGTACAGGCGTTGTCATGATAGGGGGCATTTGTATTGTGAAGGAAGTGATTGGCGACACTCCAATCATAGTCAGGGTGATGGAAAATAATTGGTGCAATCTTAACCGTGTGATCAGATCAGGAAGATATGGATCATATTATCCAGGATGATGTAGGTATCGTCCAGGACGATCACCAATAATTAGAGTTTTTCAGTAGCATGATCAGAGTGGGGATGATTTTGAATAGATCATCCATTATGAAAAAGATCATCCAGGACGATCAATGGATCGTCCAGGACGATGTGAAGAAAACACAAAAAGATGGAGGATGGAGATGACAGATCAGGATCCCAAAAATATAACTAGTAAGATGAAAAAATAAAACAAACCGAAGAACACTTGAAATGGAAACACAGAAAAAGCAACACATTTTTATTTTTTATTTTTGATCAACTGCTTGAGTAAATCAAAATTTTTCCTTGATTTTAGATTCAAAAACCAATAAGGAGAAGATTGACAACGCTGAAAACCAGAAAAAGCAGAAAAAATCAACTTTCGTAACTCCCACCTCGGGCACCTTATCGATGTAAATCTATTTTAAAATAAAAATCCAATTCAGAAGAAAAGAAATTAGATTTGAAAAGAGATCCTTTCAAGCTTCGTTCTAGAAAAATAGCTGATATAAAAGTGTTACAAAGTAATAAATCAGAAATCAAGATTTTCAAACACAAGCTTTTGAAAATATTAAGTGGTGCACAGATTTTTCTAAGACATTTAGCTATCGAAAAGGAAAGAAAGCTTGGTTGTGCTCATTTTGTGCCTCTTTTTCAATTTATTTGGCGTTTTGCGCATCTTTTCATTCTTGATACACTTTGTGTATCTTTTAGTTGGCGACATTTCGCATCTTTTCAGCTTTGGGCTCATTTTATACCTCTTTTTTAATTGATTTGGCGCACTTCCCATCTTTTGTAAGCTTTCTTCTATTCATAATCGTTAAAGAGTCTCAGCTATAAAATTATCTTTCATATATAGGAGATGCTCTCCACAATAAGAAAGAGTAATTCACAAAACAAAAGCCATTTGTCGTATGATAAGTGCAATCACTTGGTTTAGAAAATCATAGCAATGAGTCAAGACTTTGAAAATACTATTCATATGAGGTAGATTACTGTAGGAAGATAAAACAAATCTCTATTTCAAAAATAATATTTTAATTTTGAAGAAGATTTTTATCCAAAAGAAATAATACACCAGTAAAGGAGTTAGAGGAAGAGAAACAATCATCAATATTTCTTCCCTTTAACAGATTCAGTGGAATCAATCACTGCTTACCAGCTTCCAAATAAAAACAAGGTAAAACTCTTAGTCAGAAATTCAGTTTAGCAAAAGTAGTGAGCATTGATCTGATTTTAAAAAGCATAAAACAGTAAATAACAAAGATGAACCAGTGAAAAAAAAAAAAGGTAGAAAATCACATCAAAGTAAATACTCAAATCAAACTAACAGCACGACTAACACAGAAATCAACTGACGAAGAAATAAAACCAACTGAAAGTAAATAATCAAATAAAAAACCTAACTAACAGAAACAGAATAACAATAAAAAACAATCAGAAATCAGCAGTCATCAGAATCAAGCATTTATATCAATCACTCCTAATCTGGTTCTCAAAATGCTGAAAGAGTCAAAGGCTAGTGGTTTAGTGAATATGTCAGCCAGCTGATTTTTAGTTGCTACATGATGTAGCTTAATGTCCCCTTTTGTAACATGGTCCCTAATGAAGTGATACCTTATGTCAATATGTTTGGTCCTAGAATGTTGGATTGGATTCTTAGAGATGCAGATAGCACTAGTATTATCACACAGAATAGAAATTGTGCCAACAGGTAAACCTAAATCCACAACTTGTTGCTTTAACCAAAGAACTTGGGCCATACAACTTCCTAAGGCAATGTACTCAGCTTCAGCAGTGGAAAGTACAACTAAGTTCTATTTTCTGCTGGACCAGGAGACTAACGACTGTCCTATGAATTGACAAGTTCCAGAAGTGCTCTTTCTATCCACCCTACACCCCACAAAGTCAGAATCAGAATATCCAATGATCTCAAAAGAGGTGCTGTGCCTAGGGTACCAGATTCCTAGGTTTGGGGTCCCTAAAAGATATCTAAGAATTCTCTTAACAGCAGTCAGGTGGGACTCTTTAGGATCAGCCTGAAACCTAGCACAAAGACAGACACTAAACATGATATCAGGTCGGCTAGCAGTCAGGTAAAGTAGTGATCCTATTATTCCTTTATACTTCTTTTGATCAACAGATTTTCCACTTGAATCCTTATCTAACTAACCAGAGGAGCTCATGGGAGTATTGATTGGCTTGGCTTTGTCCATTTCATATTTCTTCAAAATGTCCTTAGTGTATTTAGATTGATTGAGAAAGGTTCCATCATCCGTTTGCCGTATGCTAAACCCCAAAAAGTAGGATAATTCTCCCATCATACTCATCTCAAACTCCATACTCATTATTTTAGAAAACTCATCACATAAATATTTATCAGATGATCCAAAAATTATATCATCAACATAGATCTGGACAATGAGTAAGTCATCCCCTATTCTCCTCAGAAAAAGGGTGGTGTCTATGCTCCCCTTAACAAACTCTCTTTATAACAGGAATGTGCTAAGCCTCTCATACCAAGTTCTAGGTGCCTGTTTCAATCCATACAAGGCCTTTTTTAATTTATAAACATGATTTGGATATTGGAAACTCTCAAAACCTGGGGGTTGTTCTACAAAACATCCTCTTTTATTACCCCATTTAAAAAGGCACTCTTGACATCCATTTGAAACAGCTTAAATCCCTTATAACAGGCAAAGTCTAGTAGCACTCTAATGGCTTCCAATCTAGCTACAGGGCAAAGGTCTCCTCAAAATCAATCCCTTCAATCTGATTATACCCCTTAGCCACCAATCTTACCTTATTTCTCACCACCACACCAGAATCATTCATCTTATTCTTAAAGATCCACTTGGTTCCCACAATACTTTGATTTCTAGGTCTTTCTACTAACTCCCAAACATCATTTCTTACAAATTGATTCAATTCTTCCTGCATAGCTAAGATCCAAAATTCATCCGAAAGGGCTTGATTGATGTTGGTGGGTTCAGTCATTGAGATAAAGGCAGAATGGTTTACTTCCTTCCTAAGTCCATTCCTAATCCTAACACCTTCAAAGGGGTCTCCTAAGATCAGTTCTTTCGGATGACTCGAAGAGTATCTCCAATCTCTAGGCAGTGTGGTTTGAGGTTCTACCCTCTCCTCCAGATTTGCATTTCCAACCCCTTGGGTAATTTCCTCTACATCTTCTTCCTCCTCAATTCTATTCACCTTAGGATCAGATTCATCAAACACCACATGAGTTATTTCTTCCACCACCAAAGTCCTTTTATTGAACTCCCTAAAGGATTTCCCCACACTAGAATAACCTAAGAACACTCATTCATCAGATTTGGGGTCAAACTTTCCTAAGGGTGATTTCCCGTTGTTTAGAATAAAAACCTTACAGCCAAAGACATGGAGGTGGGACAGGTTTGGAGTTCTACCCTTAATGATCTCATAAGGTGTCTTGTTCAGTTTTGATCTCACATTCACCCTATTCAGCACATAATAGGCAGTGTTCACCGCTTCAGTCCAGAAGTATTTTGGAAGTGAATACTCGGCAAGCATGGCTCTAGCGGCTTCCACTAAGGTCCTGTTCTTCCTTTCAGCTACCCCATTTTGCTGAGGGGTCCTAGGAGCTGAAAAATTGTGACTAATCCCTTGCTCCTCACAAAGACTTCCAAATTTCATATTTTCAAACTCTCCACCATGATCACTATGAATAGTCAGGATCTCACAACCTAACTTCCTCTGAATCCAAGTGGAGAAGGACTTAAACTCATCAAATGACTCAGATTTATGGGATAAAATTTTAATCCAAGTGAACCTCGAGTAGTCATCTACAATCACAAATCCATAGACTTTTCCCCCTAAGTTGGCAGTGCTAATGGCTCCAAAGAGGTCCATATGAAGAACTTCTAAAGGTCTAGAGGTGCTAAAGTCCTTAACAGAGTGAAAGGAGGACTGGACTTGCTTCCCTAACTGACAGGCATCACACAGGTGATCCTTAGTGAACTTAAGCTTGGGCACACATCTAACTAAGTCCTTTTGGGTGACTCTCCTAAGGGTTTTCATACTGGCATGACACAATCTCCTATGCCACAATAAAGACTCATCAGCAGCAGTTTTTAAGCAAATTGAATTATCAAATTTAATGCAACTTACATCCAGCTTGTAGACGTTATTGATCCTTTGCCCCTGCAAAACAACTTTATCATTTAAGCTTAAAATGAAGCTAGTAGGCAGGAATTTGATGCCGTATCCTTTGTCACAAAGTTGACTGATGCTCAGCAAGTTGTGTTTCAGTCCATCTACAAGTAAAATATTATCAATCATAAAATTCTTTGAATCACCAATTATACATGTGCCTACCACCTTCCTGGTTGGGTTATCTCCAAGTGTAACCTTGTTTCCAGCCCTGGCCTCCAGTGAAATGAACTTATTTGCATCTCCATTCATGTGTCTAGAACATCCGTTGTCTAGGTACCACATGCTCTCATGAGGTCTTGTGTGAGAGCACCCCTACAAAAATATCAAACGTCAGTCTTAGGAACCCAAACAGGTTTGGGTTCCTTCTTATGAAAAGAAGAATGCAATGCATGCGTGTTGTGCTGTGAAACAGGCAGTTTGGGCCTCCACACCCAATGTGTACTACGGTGAAGTGCAGGTGTGGGAAATGTGTCCTAACATGGCACATGAAAAATATCTAACACCAGGAAATGGGTTAATTAATCTACGTGAGTGATAGTGCCTCTTCCTAGAAGTGTATGAAACATGCTTTGATGAATTTCCAACAGATTTTTCAAAAGGTGGCGGTGTATAAAACTGTTCAAAAGTAGGTGGCTTTTTATTATTTTCAAAAGCAACAATTTTCACTCTTAAAAATTCGTTCTTCTTGTTAAGACTAGCAATCTCAAAAGTTCTTGCACTTTTATTACTTTTTAAATCACATGCCATATCATTCAATTTCTTAAAAGCAGCTTCTAATTCAACATGTGATATTTTTAATGCATCATGCTCAATAATTAAATCAGAATACTTTCTATTTAGTTCATCAAACTCATCAAGTAAAGACATATGATTGCTATCAATAGTGGAATGATCCTTAATCAAAACATCATGCTCTTTTTGCAAAGTCAAATAATCCAGTTTCAAGTTAGCATGGGTTTTCTTAAGCTTCCTATACGATGCATGAATTTTTTCAGATACTTCAAGTAATTGATCGTAAGTAAGCTGACATACCTCTTCCTGGTCCGACTGACCAGGGTGTCCAGGCTTCCTGCATTCAAAACAAACATATTCAGATGAACCTTTAAAGTTTACACTGGTCTTACCTTTGTTCCACTTTTGAAAATTCTTATTCTTCTTCCTTAGAAAGCTCTTGAATTGCCTTGTGATTAAGGCAACATCATCACTATCAGACTCGAAAGTACTAGCATCTGAATCATTGGCCTTTAGCGCCACTATCTTCTCCTTCTTTCTTTCACCTGCATCAAGTTGTCTTTGGTTCACCCCTTGCTCGTAAGCAATGAGTGATCCAATAAAGCTGTCAATAGAGTAAGTATTTAAATCTTTAGATTTCATGATCACAGTAATCTTAGCATCGTATGAAGAAGGAAAACATCTAAGAATTTTGTTCACTCTTTCGTAATTAGTTAGTTCTCTTCCTAGAGCATGCAAAGAGATAACGATTTGAGTGAACCTTATGTACATTTCTGAAATCGTCTCACTAGGTTTCATGTGAAAAAGTACGTAATCATGTAACAAGATGTTTAACCTAGACTGTTTGACTTCAGTTGTACCTTCATATGTTATACACAATCTATCCCAGATTTCTTTACCCATTGTACAAGTAGAAACACGTATATAGTCTTCAGATTTTAAACCACAAAAGAAACAGTTCAAATATTTTGCATTTAACTGTGCTAAATCACGATCATCAAAAGTCTAATCTACAAATGGGAGTTCAGTTTTAATACCGTTAACAAGTCTATGTGGTGCTTCATAACCATCTTTAACTAACATCCACATATGATAATCGATTGATTGAAGAAAAGTAGACAGAATAACCTTCAGCAGTATTACGATTATCAAATAACGGTGGTCTTGTAACAGAATAACCTTCAGCAGTATTACGATTATTATAGTTAGCCATGGATCAAATTCAAAAGTTTTTAAACTTAAATTTTCAATCCCGCTCTAATACCACTTGAAAGTTCAATACGGATGTAAAGCTCTAGTGAAATAGTCCCGAGGCTAACTAAGAGGGGGGGTGAATTGGTTATTTAAAAATTTCAAGAGGAACAGAAAAAATCTTTTCGATACTTTGTAGCGAAAATTAGTAAACAAGAACGAAAAGATCAATCAGAGATATTCACCCAAGCAAATAATATCAGAAAAGTAAAGTGCAGAATAGAATCAGAAAAGCAAACTAGATTTTATAGTGATTCGGTCAACTTGACCTACGTCCACTCCCCGGAGCCTCCCCTCCGGGTATTGCACTAAATAAAAAGTGACTCTCTTTTTGCTCCCACAGCAAGGCGGAGAAGCCTGTACAAAAAAACCTCCTTTCCACCACCCGATGAGGCAGAGAACCTAACCTCCTTTTGCTTTCACCTGAAGCGGGCAGAGAACCCAACATCCTTTTGCTTCCTCCTGAAGCGGGCAGAGAACCCAACATCCTTTTGCTTCCTCCTGAAGCAGGCAGAGAACCTCAGATCTTCTTGCCGACAATCCTCTACCAAAGAACACCGACACGATGAAAGACGACGAGCGGAGAAGAAGACTCTGATCCTTGCTTGGAGCAACCTTCGTGAACCCCTCACGAACTCCCCCTCACAAGATCCTCTCTCTCTCTCTCCCAAACTCCCTCTCTCTAGGATTTCTCTGGAAAGGAAAGTGGCAAAAGATTTTTCTTGTTTCAAGAAAAAGTTCTTTTATAGGAGGGCTTAAAATTTGCCCTAAATCTCAACTGGTCGGCCAAGATCGTCCATCATCCTGTACGATCACTTCAAAATCAGCTATTTCAGCCTGGACGATCTGGCTCTTCTGGGCGATCAGTACAAAAAATTGATCATATCATCCCGTACGATCCTGCGATCGTCCGGGTTGATTAGTGTAAATCGAGAAATATCGTCCAGAAGACAGTTCGGGTCGTCCAGAGAAAGTTGTGTTAGACGACAAAAAAATGACTTGATCATCCAGGACGATAAGGATATCGTCTTGTACGATTAGTTCAAAAAGTGCCCAAATCATCCTGTACATAGTTCGGGTCGTACAGTTGAAATGCACTAGATGATCATGATCGTCCGAGACGATCCTACGATCATCCAGGATGATATGATCTTATCAATCAAATATAAATTGCCTTCCTTAATTACCAGATTAATTTAGGCATGATTGGACTGGATCGTCCGGGACGATCAAACCAAATATCTAAAAATAAAAACTTGCCTAACTTGATCTAGCGGCTGAGAATTTCTGATTTGAGCATATCATCCCGTACGATCCAATGATCATCCAGGACGATCTGCTTAATCAGACCCTTTTAACTTGGTCGCCCTAATTAGGGTTTCTGTTTTTACTTGATCGTCCAGGATGATGTGGCAATCGTCCAGGACGATCTGAACAAAAATTTGAACAGAGACTCTAATTCACTCAAGCTCTCCCCCTGAGTGTGTGTGTGCAAGGTTACTTAGCTAGGGTATCAGTTACATTACAATTGACTCAAGAAAAAGAAAAATAGTACACTTAGACACACTTGGACCTGATCTTGAGTTGGCTTGAGTTGCTCGTGATCTTTTGTGCCTGAAACGGGTTAGCCAAGCAAAACACAATAGAGACATGTTTGTCATCATCAAAACCAAATTTGCAACACTGGATTATAGATGAACTATTGAAATTCTTTGGCAAGGAATTGGTGAATTTGATTATTCAAGTAAAGATCCAACCACAATTGGGAGAAGACAAGATGGACCTTATTTATCAAAAATCTAGAAAAACCATTTCTGCTTTGGCATTTGAAACTTCATTGCAAGATAGGAATGAATCTCTATTTTGGAAATGGATCAAAAAGCTAAGCTAATCTCTTGGGTAAAGGTTTTCTAGTGGAGGCTGCTCAAAAATGCTATTCCTACTACTCAGTTTTTTATCTTACAGGAGATTGCTGAATAATGATACCTTTCTGAGATGCTATGGAGAGATAGAAGACATAGAACATGTTGCAATCAAATGTGGAAAACTAAAAGAAGTGTTTCAATATTTAAACAAATAGGGCTTTGGTATCCCATTGGTTGTTAAGTTCGAAGATTGCTGTAAGTGGTTGGAATTTTCTGCCTTGCATAATAGTTTGCTTGTTAATCTTTGTTGCAAGGTTGTATTTCTCTCTTGGAAAGATAGGAATAAATTCATTCATGGAGGAACAAAAGAGAGCTCGGTCCTGATTGCTGCAAATGCTATTAGCTTCTCTTCGGTGTCTAAGATTTCTTTTGTATTCAGCACGGGCAATTGGGATGCTAACCAGTCGATTAGACTGTCTAATCTTTGGCATCCTCCTCCCCCCGATTGGTTAAAGGTTAATGTTGATGCTTCTCTATGTCCTTCGTATAAAGCAGGAATTGCAGGGGTTTTCTGCAATTGCAAAGGCAGGTTTTGTTGGCATATGGAAAATCATGCATTCACTGGGATGCTTCACAATTGGAGCTAGTAGCTATTCAGTCTTTGAAGGAAGTCATAAAAGATTGGATGTTCAAATACAAAGGGCTGATTATTGAAGGCGACAATTACAACATTATGAGATATCTTCAAGGAACTTTGAATAAAGGTTTGCACGAGATGGAAGATCTTGCTTTTATCAAAGAGTTTAATCATGTCATTTTTAATTGTATTGGTAGAAACTGTAATAAGTTAGCAGATTTGTGTGCTAACTTTTCTCTTTTTAGTTCTTTTATTTGGGAAGACTTTAGTTTGAATAAGGTTCCTTATTCCTTTTTTAATTTGTTAAAGGAGGAATCTAGCTTGTAGTTTGTCTATTTGATTTTCTTATTAATGCAAATGTTTGCTTCTTCAAAAAAAAAAGGCGGGGGGGTGGGGGGGGTATTTATAGTTGTGTGAGCAAGAGATAAGGAGCCACTTCAAATTAATGAAAATTCATGAATTTTTAGAATTCAAAAGGGCATCATTAAGTGGAATAATGATGAGAGAATTCCAAAAGTTTTTAATAAATAAATTCTTACTTCAAATTAATGAAAATTCATTAATTTTTAGAATTCAAAAGGGCATCATTAAGTGGAATAATGATGAGAGAATTCCAAAAGTTTTTAATAAATAAATTCTTACTTCAAATTAATGAAAATTCATTAATTTTTAGAATTCAAAAGGGTATCATTAAGTGGAATAATGATGAGAGAATTTCAAAAATTTTTAAAAAATAAATAAAATAAAAGAACAATAAATAAATTCTTACTTTAAATTAATGAAAATTCATAAATTTTTAGAATACAAAAGGGCATCGTTAAGTGGAATAATGATGAGAGAATTTCAAAAGATTTTAATAAATAAATAAAAGAAAAGAAAAATAAATAAATTCTTAAAAATAAGATTATTAATTAAAAAAAATTATTATATGGGGGACGGCATTATAGCCGCCCGCACCGTGGAACGGCGAGAGGCCAACATCCTCCCAAAATGAAAAAAAAATAGCGCGCCTATACAGGTGCAGACCGGCGCGCCTGCGATGTCACTGCGGCGGCAGCCATCGGCCGGCCGGCCGGTTCAGCAGCCTAATTTCATTTGGGCTTGATTTTTGGCCCGAACGGTCCAATTCGGACATTTTTTTGGTCCCCGAGACCATTTTTTGACGTTTCGGACTCGATTTTGATTCTTTTAATGTAATATGGGACCTCTATAACCGAGATTGGATTACTTTCTTAATTTGGATTGCACAAAAAATTCTTCAGAGGCTATATTATATATTTTTGGAATTTTAGAACTTCGATGTCCGAAAAGGGGGGTAGCTGATACATAATCAAAAAATTATCTTGATCAGGCACGAATCTTGAGGCAAAATCAAGTTGGAAGCTTCAAAAATTAAAATTGAGACTATTCGAACTCTGATTTCTGTAAACTTATAGTCAAACTGAGCGTCTCAGAAACATAAAACCCAATGACACCAAAATCGACCCAATACGAGCCCAAATGAGTCCAAATCAAAGACTCGAAGCACTTTTGGAAGGATCAAATCACAATTTGGGTTACCAAATGGTTTCCAATCGTGACATGCTTATAGTCAAATTGAGCGGCTCGACGAGACAAATCTAACATGCCTAAGATCATCAAATTCTGATATCATTAGGACAGTAAAAGGTCCATTGAACGGTGCATGATCGCAGGAATCAAGATCGACTGTCCATCCGAACCACTCCCAATTTATCCTTGATCTTCCACTTATTTACAAGCCATTCCACTCAAGAATTCTATAAATAGAATCCCATTTTCTCTTGAAAAGGGATCAAAGCCAAGAGAGAAGAAGGAAGAGAAGGAAGAAAGCTCCAGCCGCCTAGCTCCTCTTTGACCACCGCCAGAGTTCTGCCTCACCACCGTCGAATCACCAAGGGATGGTGGAGTTTTGTCGAACCACCACTATACCATCAAAGGACGGCAAAGTGCCACCCGAAGCCGGAGTGCCCCCTGACGCTGAAGTGTCACTACCAGACCACCGCCTGACACCAGAGTGCTGCTGGACCACCACCTGACGTTGGAGTGATGCTGGACTTTTGCAAAACATTCAGTTGACATTTGTAATATGGTCGTCTTCAAGGACGAGTCGGACCATTGTACTTTACTCAAATTCTAGTTGAATCATTTTTAACTGGGCTAGGCCCTGTGATTTTTTCCCTTTCCCGGGTTTTCCACATAAAAAATATTATGTTCTCTGTATGTGAGCTGGATATTCGTGTAACGCTAAGACATAGAATTATAACTCTATCGCCCTGTATATTCTAGCCCGCAATAATAAAAATGCAATAATTTGAAAAGAATAATTTCATCATGTGTTAAAAATTATTTAAGAAATTAATGCTTGAATAAATATGGATAATAATTAATGTAACTTGTATTAAATGAAATATATTAAAAAAGCCAATGGATACATGTTCATATAATACAAATGATCAAACTTATCAAGAAATTATAATTGCAAGTAATGTTCAAATAATATATGCAAATTATTTTTAAAAAATTTTAAAATAAATTAACAGTGATTTTATAATGAATTTTGATTTTGTGAATATTGTTTGTCATTTTATGTAAAATAATACAATTACCCAATAAAACCCAACCCATGCTAATTTTGGTCTTCTTGAGCTGGTTGATCAAGTAAGGTTTGTTATGTTACCTGAAATACTTAGAATTAATTATCAATAGCTTTCAATCATATTTTTTTTATCATCAAAATTCAAAGTGATGAGCCATGGGACTAAATGGGGTTAACATGTATGTCATTTTCAAAGCCCACAACAATTTAATGATTTTTTAAGCTCCTTTAACTTTGTTATTTCTATAATCTCTCAACTTTGCATGGTGAGAGGAGAGCAAGATTTGTCTCTTTAAGGTAAGAGAGAGGTTTTTTCCCAACATCCTTGAGAAAATATATCAAGAAATAAGATATATATATTAAAGGTTTTATTTTCATCATCAAAATTCTATTCTCTTTTTTCATTGTTTTGATGCATCATATTTCTAACAAGTTTATTTATAGGCTGTTGACCTCTGCTGATACAAAAAGAAGAATAAAAAAAAGAATGCATTCATACCTCTACCTACCACAACCATACCCGTATCCTGCCCAGATCGCGCCGTTTGCTACAGTGCCGTATCCACAGTCTGCGAACGACGCCGAATGTCAGAAGCCCATTCCCCGCGTGCGTGGCTGCCCCGATCTCGCCTCTGTTTTTGCTTATAAAATGAGAGCCAAATGGCTCTCTATGGGACAACTTCCGATTCTCCAACCCACAGAACTCCCGCAGTTTCTCCCCTTCGCAAGCTCCCGCGACATCTCCTCCTTCCCATTTTATCGCAAGCCCTATGACGCCTTTACTGTAGCCGAAGCCGGACCCCCAACCTCTCCGACCCTTCCTTGCCCTAGCCGAAGGTCTTCGCCCCCTTCGACGACCCTCCTTCCTATCGGATAGGAAGTTACGACCTTTTGATCGGAAAAGACGACGGGAGCTCGATCGCTGTGGGGGTAACTTTCTTCCTTTGGAGCGCCTCTTTGGTTCCTTCATTGCCGCCCGACTTTACACCCAAGACGACGTTCCTTTCCTGTCGGGTGGGAAGTTACGACATTTTGAACAGAAGCAACTACGGGAGCTTGCTATATGCAAAGGTAACTTTCTCCCAGCGCGCTTCTTTGGCTTAATCCCGTAGACCCGCTGAACTAAGGGGTTTAGTTAACCGTGGATTTATGGGAAAAGAGGAAAATGGAGAGTTTGGCCGAATTTCTGCTCAAATCTAATTCTAATTATAACTAATTATAGTCAATCTATAATTAATTATAAATTAGACTTAATTTATAATTACTTTAAACTAATTATAATTAATTATAAATTAAGATGATTAATTTATAATTAATTTAAGCTTAATTATAATTTGTTTATTATTAATTATAAATTTAAATAATTTATAAGTAATTTCAAACTAAATATAATTAATTAAAAGTTATTCATTATAATAATTTTGAAATTAATTATAAATTAAATTAATCTATAATTTATTTTAAATTAGTATGATTAATTATAGATTAAACTATAATAAATTATAACTAATTTTTTTTAATTAATTATAAATTAAATTTGATTAATTTATAATTAGTTTTAAATTAAATATAATTAATTATAATTAGTTTGTGATTAATTATGAATTAAAATCAAGTTATTTTATAATTAATTTTGAATTAAATATAATTAATTATATGTTGAATATAATCAATTATAAATAATTTATTATTAACTATAAATTAAGCGCGCCTCTTCCCTCCCTTACCTCGGCATACATGTCGGGCCGGCAAACCGCCTATACACGCTTTCTTAAGCGTGGTGGGAAGGGAACCCGGCGCGACACCTACGACGAGGTAGGTGAGCGATACCTTAACCCCAAAATCTCGTTCTCGACGTTCGGGTCGAGCCGGCAAATCGCCTATACACGCTTTCTTAAGCGTGGTAGGAAGGGAACTTGGTGCGACACCTACGGCGAGGCGGGTAGGCCTTATGCACGCTTTTTTTAGCGTGGTGGGGACAATTTTAAGTACCCGTACGCGGCTCTGTACTTGCGGGGAAACAAATGCTCTTCTTTTTCAGGTACATTTGAAGACTCATATACGTTTTCTTAAGCGTGGTGGGGGATTGAAGACTTTACACGGCCGCGATGTCCTCGAAAGAGGGCACCGACCATACACACTTTCTTAAGCATGGTGGGAAAGGCCCAGCTTTTTGTAGTTTCCCCTAAATGGGGGAGATGCCGGAATGCTGCCGAAATTTCGGGTGAACAGGAGACTACATTTGGACCTGATTTGGACAAATTTTAGACGATTTTGAACTCAAAAGAACAAATGACAAGATTCAAAATTTGATTTTAACTGAATATTAAATGACTTGAACTTGAAGTAAATTTTGATTCAAATTTGAGTAAAATAAACTTTAATTGAGCATAGCACTCCAACTCAAACTTGAACTCGAACTTGTAAACTTGAGCTCGAGCTTGAATTTGCAAAGGTTAAATACTTGAGCAAAGCGCAAATGAACTTGGACTGAACAAGACTACAGTGGACATTATATTAAAACTGAACCACAGGGGACTTGAAAAGGATTTGGATAACCTAAACTAGGACTTGGATTCATATTCAAGCAAATGCAGAGAATTTTGACTCAGACGGGTCTAAATGAAAATTACAAAAATTAGACTTAGATGACAGCATTCAACCCATTGGAATGAGTAATAATTCATGATATTAAACCTAAGTTAAAGATGGGTTTAAATAAACTAAGGGATCAATCAATAACCTATTTTTGAGTGATAACTCAAGGAACTTGAGTAAGTCAGTTTCAAGATATCGTGTGGCATGCATTCAAGTGAACATCGATAGGTGAGTAATAAAGAATTTGATTCGGAGAATAATCAAGATATCAATGGGGATATCATTCCAGTCAGAATGCAAGCGCTAATCAAGAGATATGATCCATTTAAATCTCTCATATGCAAAATTCTTGGTGGGGTTAGAAATTCCCTACATCTCATCAACAAGCAATTAAAAACAATGAAGCGGGAGAGGCCTCTTATGAATAGTGGATAATCAATAGTATGCTCAATAAATTATCTAGAAGGGAGGATACTAAGAAGCATGCGATGATCATTTCAAATCGGGTGAAGACATGATATCAAGTTTATCATGCACATGGAAAACTACCTTTAAGGATAAAGATTTTGTAGGTAAAGTTTATTTGCAAACAACGAGGGAAATTAAATGTAAATGAACAAGTAAGGATTCATGTATCTCACTCACAAGGAATAGCCAGTGGATTCATGCATTAAATGATTACAAGCAAACATACAAAACACTTAGAAATTATGTTATCTGCAAATGGCGAATGGTGTGGCCACACAAGAGAGCATAATTTGGATTGCAAACAATGTTCCTTCTACCAATGACAATGCACAACATACGATGAGTGCTATGACATCCCTACAAGTGACATCTATATCAATCATATACAATCGATGCAGTATGCCCACAAGTGAAGCAAGAGAATTGTGGAGGATATAACTTTCCTTCTACTAATGCTGAAGTACATCAGCCCTATCTACAAGCAACAACAGTAGAGAAATTGCAAATACAAGAGATCCTCTATGAATAGGGACATGCAACACATCAGATCACAAGCAAGATATAAAATTTTATAACAAATGAAAGCACCTGCAAACTGCATGACAAGGGGGTAGTGAGCAGAGCAAGAACCTACAACTAATACTGATCAACATACAAGTGACTAGAATAGTCCCTTATGAATATGAGAACGAGGTGTAATGAATAATACTTTGTGTCATGCAAGAAGTTATGATAATCCTTACAAACGACGGTTCTCTTGCCAACATGTTCAGTATAATATACAATGAATATTAGGACACTCCTATAATCAGTAATAATCCAGTGTTCAGCAAATACATCGACCCCTTTTGCAATTGGAAGCAAATGATATGCAGTGAACGAAAGTACTCGTGAGCTTCATACAAAAGACCCGAGCAAAATGCCAAATGATGACGTCAAGGACAAGCATCCACGGGCCGCTGCAGAAGACCTGTAGTACACCCAATGTGTTGTCCACAAGCAAAGTGCAAAGTGACTACATCAAATGCAAGTGCATATGAATTGCTATAGGAAGTTCGTTGTGCATACAACATGTTGCATGTAAGAAAATATAAGAGAACTGTAGTGAATATAGTTATCTACCAACAAAAGCAGGAGACTCGTTAGTGTACTACAATCTACCTGCGTAAATCATGCAAGTAGTGCACGACAGTCTACCTGTACAAGGAAGCAAATAGTTCAATCCCCGAGCTGCTGCAAAATGCCACCGGATCTACAACCTTCGTACAAGCAGACAGAAGGCGTCCACAAGCTACAACGCCATGCCACCGGATCCGCAACATTCATGCAAGCGGACAGAAGGCGTTTACAAATATTCTAAAAGTACCCACGCATAACACAAAAGGGGTAGATAAAATCATAACCCGCATGGGCCCCGGCGAGCGTGTTATTGGTACACACGTGACGTCTAGGGATGCTGCGCGGGTCAATAAGTGAATTCAAGTTCGAGCCCGATCCTTCTATTCAGAAAGATAGGAGTTTACATGGCTCGAACTATTAAATAAATATACGGTCGCTAGGTCGACCGAGATATTTATTTCACACATTCATATTAGGCCTTCAAGACCTATAATCAAGAGAATTCACCAATAAAGGTGCAAAGCCTATGACGCCCGATCCTCTATCGACAGCCCGATAGAGTCGACAAGATTCGACCTATAAATATAAAGGACAATAAAGTCACCCCGATGATGGCCGTGTTGAATGAAAATATCAACCCGGGGGGTCCATTTCAAACATTTCAAAATATCTCCAAAACTCCTACAAGAATCCAAAAAACTCCACAAATATTTGAAATTGAAATTAAACCATCAACTACTTAAAGCAAAACCCATCCATCCTCCGCAACAGTTTGTCGAGGTGGACAAATTAAAAAATACTTCAGCTCACAAAGAGCTAATGCCTTGTCGAAAATATCACTAGGATCCATTCTCAAACAATCTCCTGCCAGCAAGGACGTGGTACGAGTCCTCTAACCGGCAGTTTCGCCGCCAAATGGCACTGCAGGATAAACAGTTATGATTCGGGGCCCTCTGAACCAGATGGTCGCCGCCAAATGGCACCATTATATTATGGTTATGGCCAGAGCCCGTATGCTCCCCAATGACATCAAATCCTTGAGATATGAATTAATATGATATGATCGATAGGGCACAAAGCCCTCTGTTAGCTAAGGTGGATTCAAATTTGTCCCCTTAGACAAACACTCCCCCCCCAGGTCTATAAGGTACCCCTGGACAAAGCAACCCATGGCTGCCGACAAGGATCCTTCTGTCAGGTTGGGTCGACTACCTCCTCTGACTAAGTAGACCAGGGACCACGATGGACCGGGATGACGGAACCATGGGATCTTGATCGGGTCTATCATCCATTCCCCCACCATCCGCTTTAAGTGCAAGGTGGTGAAAATTTCTATTTTAAATACCAAATCTTCAAATCTCAAAATCTTCCAATCTTCTAAATTCTAAAATCCTCAAATTCCCAACGCATGCTGCTACTATATGCCAGATACGTATCTTTACGTATCTGATTGATGACTAGCCTTAATCGAAAGTTCTCTCTCATGATCGGGAGGGGTAATTAACTATAGGGGCTTGCGCCTATAGGAAACCAGAACTCAAATCATAAAGTCCTCGCAAAATGAGGGTGAAATCTCTGGGTAGTGTCTTAATCTACAATACTCATCTGCCTTCCAAAATTTACCTCGGAACTTAATTCTGTTAAAACTCCCCAAAGAAAAACAAGCGGGCGGAGGCCGAGGCCGAATTTTCGGAGCCCACATAGGCATGCTAATGCAATTAAATAATTAGTGGTTGGATGGGGCTTGCTTTGTTAATAGAAAAGATTTGTGTTATATGCCGGAAATCGCCTCAACTAAAAGCAATGAGCATAAGTGCAACTCCTTGTTTAGACCACACAAATAAATAATTTTCTTAGCATATATCATCTTAGCTTTTTCATTAAAAAAATAGCTTAATTCTCCTTTAGATTTAAGCTTCATTTGGGATTTTTTGCTGCTTTCAAGAAATGTGCTTGAAAGCTGTCGTAGAAAACAATAACAAAAATGTCCTAAACGAAGCCTAAGCCAACCCTACCCATATTTATATTGTCCTAAGCCCCAACTAAATAAGCCTTGGGTGCACAAGATAGTAGCCCTTTGTACACATCAAGATACATGCTTCATGTTAAGATTTGTATTTGATTAGATGGGGAGATCTTCAATCCAAGCAAAAATAATAATAATAACAATAATACAGCATAAGATGGCATGGTGTATAAAAAAAATGCTAGAATATCAACAATTATTGCAACTGAGTTCTCAAAAGCTTTTGTAAAATAAAATAACAGTCCTTCAATTAAAATCACTTCTACATCTCAGCTCCAAATTTATTTCAACATATTCACACCTAAATAAATTCATCCCACATTCAGATACAGGATGCTTATATACCAGAAAAAGATTGAATAATTAGTCATTGTCTTCTGCATGATAGTTAGCATTCCAAGACATGGCCTAGATTCACTGGATCAAAGCTGCAATTAAGTGGACACTTTTACTAATCAAGCTTTTCATTACATTCTTTTGTTTTCTTGTGGGTGGATCTTATAACACAGGAAATCCACATGACAATGCTTATGTAATACACAGTGCAATATGATTTCTTGGAAACCAGCCCCCTTTTAAAGCATTAAATTTATTGTCACATTAAATAACTGAAAATTAATGATGTAAATATTAGGTTTTTTTTGTTCACTCATAGACTAAGGCTTCATTTGGGACGGCTTTCTTACTACTTCTTAAAGTAGCTTTTGACTACAAAAATTAAAAAAGCTGGTTTAAGAAGCAGTAAGAAAACCATCTCAAATGAAGCCTTAAACTTGTGAGTTAAAATTAGATTTGAACACTAATGATGTATGAGGATTAATTCCCTTTGATCTATGATCTTCGAAAATGCTGTCTTATTAAAGTGCATATGGTGTTTTGTAGCTCCTGTTAAGGCTCGATAGTTTTAATTGTGTTAGAGCAAGACATGAGTGAATGACCCTCTTGCTAGCTCCAAATGATTTAGTATATTTTTAGGCTGTATTTCGGACAGCTTTGTTACTATTTTCTAAAGCAATTTCTTAGTACATAAATTTCTTAAATTAAAAATTATTATATTGAAACGCTATTTTAGAAAACAGTAAGAAAGATGTCTTGCATTTGATGAAATAAAAGCTTTATTAGGAAAAAAATATTAGATGTGGACGATCAAAATCTATGGCCCAATTAAAAAAAAAAGGCATGGTAGATATAAAATTATAAAAGAAAAATTACGCTCTTACACCCACTCTTTTTTTGTTGGATGTCTTTATCTGCCATCTGCACCTATTAATTTCTCCTTTTCATAAGGCTAATATGACGAGCTCTCATGCAGGGGAATATTTGTCAAAGCACATGAAAGTATTGGTTTAGTCTTGGGATCAATAGTAAGAAAAAAATGTTAGTAAAAAAAATACTAATCTGTAACTATCATAGGTTGACTAGACCTCTTGGCCTATATTAGGCTAACTTTATGTCATTTTTATCTACAGACCCTTTACACACTCTCTCTCTCTCTAATATAGGAAATCTTCCTATAAAATCATGGAGCAAATTGATTTAGAGGCTGTCATGTATCAAAAAAAGAATAAATATTAGACAGCTTTAGAGTAATGGTTGGCACATAACTCTAATAAAGACTGAGATTGTGATTTATGGAGCATTCGCAAGGTCTGAGAACTTTTGATGACTGAGAAAGCTCCAAAAAAAACTGTGGAAGCTCAGGATTTCTAATCAAGTTCTCACTGTTCTTAAACAGAATTCATAAATATTAGACAACTTCAGAGTAATGGACCAATGGTAGGCACATAGCTCTAATAAAAACGGATCGAGAATGTGATTCATGGAGCATTGGCAATTTCTGAGAACTGATGATGAGTGTGAACTCTCCAAAAAAAAACTGTGAAAGCTCAGAATTTCTAATAAAGTTCTTAAAAAGAAATGCTTTTTGTCATTAAGATCATTATACAGTTAAACTTTGAAAGAAAAGAGACTTGACATAAAAATCATCTTAAAACCAACTGAGCTGTCTGGGCACGTAGAAATAAAATAGGAAAAACAAAAAAACAAACAAACACATGTAAATGCCTCTCTCTCTTATTAAGATTATAATATTTTATAGAAGAAACAAAGATCTCTCTGGCTTCTAGCTCATGTGCCACCCCCTCCCAGAATGTTCTATTAAAAAATAAAATAAAATCCTTATCAGAATCAAGCTCAACTCTATCTTTTACCGAAGGAAATTAACACGCTTATATAATTTTTACCTCTTTATATGCCTATATATACTTCTGTTCTTGGTTGCCAATAGGCCCCTCCTTTTTCATAGCAAACAGGTAGAATATATGCATGTTAAGTGGCTATTGTAATTTCCAGATTTTTTTTTAATTTCTATTTGCTTTGCAAATTACATCTCTCCCAGGAGTGTGAGACCTAAGAATTTTTTTCTCTCTTTTCACTTCAGTTAATGACTAAGATAAGTGCTTAAGATCACAACTTCATCTGGTGAAGTCCTGAGTATATTTAGCCATAAGAAGTTACGAGTAAGTTTAATTTCTTGTTTTGTGGCTTTGAAGAATTTATGTTCATCTGATATTTGATTAATCTTCTATGTAGGTTTATCTCCTCCATATCATTAGTAAGCTTCATAACTCTCATTTCACGGCCTACTCTTGATGGATAATTTAAATTGTAATAGTTTTGATGATAATTTACATGAACCAGAGAGAACGTACAGGGAAGCAAGCCACCAAGCTGAGATCATGAATGAAGTTCTACTCAACTCATTAGATCTTCAAGAACTCATCTGGCCTCATGAGATGAATGCAAACTACAGAGAAACGGATCAAGAATTTTTTCAGCAGCAAGAAGAAATTTTTGCTTCTGATGAGTTGCTTCCTCATCCTCTGATCACTAGCCGTTCTGAAGACCTGCAACTCATCAGAAATATTCTAACCTTTAGTTCAAGATGTAGCAATGTTTCTTCTGTTGAGTCTGACAAACATCCTTATTCCTTCGATGATCAGAGAACAGATTCAAATATAAAGCCTGTCACGAGAAGGTGTGAAGATTCTAGTAATCCATTGAAGTCCAAGAAGGCTAAACTTGACTGCCCTAAGCTTGAAAGTATTGATTTCCAAAGAGAAGGCAGAGAGGAGATTGATGGCGAGGCAATTGCTCAGGTGAAGGAAATGATATACAGAGCTGCAGCATTGAGGCCTGTAAGCTTAGGGGTGGAGGAGATGGTGGAGAAGCCAAGAAGAAAGAACTTGAAGATATCGAGTGACCCACAGACCACGGCGGCGAGGCACCGTAGGGAGAGAATCAGTGAGAGGCTAAGGGTGTTGCAGAGGCTCGTTCCTGGTGGTAGGAAGATGGACACTGCCTCCATGCTTGATGAGGCTGCCAGTTATCTAAAGTTCTTGAAAGCACAAGTCACTGCTTTGGAAAAGAATAGTCATGGAAGCAGCCTCGGTGACATGAAGATTGTTGGTCTTAATTGTTGTAGTGGCATGCTTCCCTTTCCAGTTACTTTAAGTCATTACTCTTCTCCTAAGCAAACATGTATTTTCCCCCTCCCAAGACACTAATGCAATGGTTCATGCTCTCAAAATGGTTGAAGGTCTAGAAGTTCTATGTCATATATTGACTTCAGTTTTTGGTTTAGGGAGTACTCTTTCACCCTATAACCATATTATATGATGAACTAAGCTCCATCTAAGCCCAAACCATTATCTTATCATTTGATCAAGATTGGATGGCTCTAATAAATTTGTAACGTAACTACAAGGGGAAAGGCACCTCTTAGGGATACCATGTGATAATTTAGCTAAAGACTTAATTTGAGGACAACAGGTTGCAAATTTAGTCCCTCACACAAGGTTTGTGGCCCCTTGGTTGGGGATCTTGGCTCCAACAAGAAAACAAGAGTTCAAGCTTACTAACTAGTAATTTCTAACAATTGTGATTGAATTCGCTCAACATTAAAAAAAAAACCAAATCAGTCCCACTTATTTTGATCTATCATGTGCAGTCTAATATTGTCTTTGTGTCGTATTAATGGAATTCTTGGAAAAATCTAGAATTTAGCAACTTCTCAACCTCTACGATGATTATTATTTTCGGTTTTAGAAAAAAATTCTCTTCTTTTACTTAATGGTATACCTTTTGTTATTGATATTGAGGAGATGGCTAGTCACGTTGATATCTACCCCCACATCTTGGCAATATCCAAGGAAAAATATAAAAAACTATTTTACAGAAGAGAAATAAGTGGGAGTAAGAAGTAACTTAGCATGGCCTGTTGGCACAGTGCTTCTTCTTATAGATTCACCTTACTATATACAAATTTCTTAGGCTTCTTTTGGTTCTTAGTCATGTTAATTGTAGGAGTGGGAATGAAAATAGAGGAATTCTCTTTAATAGAAGTTAGGTAGCATGTTACAATTAGAATGCACATGCTAGAATATGAAGTTATATGGCAAAAAGGTGATGAAGTAATAGTATCATCCCACAAGGACTGTGAATGCCTATTATTATAATTAGATTGACTTAAACTTCATTTTTATAGTCAAATTAGACTGCCAATTTGCTGAAAATAAGAAATAGAAAGCAATTACTAAAAATTAGAAAGCTCCTTGAGTTGTAAATCATGTGGTTAAGGTCTAAGGATCAGATTTCATCATTACATATTTTATTGGTTAAGTTATGGAGATATAATCAAATGATACAATAGATTTGTTGTAATTATATCTATGTTTGATCCTATCAATATCTCAAAAATCTCATATCACTAACATCTCTGCACAATCTTTCTATCTCTCTATGATAGATTCAATGTAAATAGATGTCATTAATACATTCTAAGTTATATAAATGGCTACAAGAGTTCAACGCAAATATCTCTATCTTATGATATTCCATGATATTTAACCCATGACCAGTCCAATCTCTACCTCTTGATTTAGAATAGACCACCCGAACTTCTAATGGGTGGTTAATTAATTACAAGAAAATAGAGCATAAGATGAAATACAAATCAATAAATAAGGCACAAAAATCTTAAATGATTGCATTTAATAACATACAACCAGAATTACATTTAGCTAATCTAATCCCTATAAAGGAAAAATAGGTTCATGTTAACTTGAAAGAAAATATATAAAATATATGATTCCAATTAAAAGTATAAATAGAGAGAAAAAAAGGCTTAGTGGTTCAAGCTCTTGCTCCACACCATGAAATCCTTCACTTCATTCATGCCCTAGCCATCATAAAAAACTCTCCAAAAGAACTCTCTTTAGAGTCCAAGAGGAACCCCACAAATGACCTTATTTTCACCTTTTATTTCCTCCTTAAAATCTCCTTGTAAAATGGAAAATTTCAACTCCCAAAATTCCATCAAAGGAGTTGGCACCTAATTAAGTACCTAGGCACCGTGTTAGGCGTTCAGGCACTCTAATTTGTTGTTGAGTGTGAGAAAAAAAATTCTCTAAAAAATGTGACTGGCATCTAGGCATCAAGGTTCGGCACTTATGCCCAATAGCCAATAATTTTGCAACATACATATATGGGCACCAAGGTACCGACCTTGGCACCTAAGTGTTAGGATTGGGCACCTAGATGTTTAAAGCTTGATATCACACCAGTTGCATTGTTCTTTGCTCATATAGTTCAAATTGATCATCATACTTCAAGTATATAAAATCCACTAAAAACCATGCTCTCACATAAAACGAAATATATACATTAGTGTATTGAATTTCTAAAATCAAATGAAAATAAATATAAAAATTAAAAATCTAAACTAGTGAAATTTGTGTTGAAATTGCACTTATCAAACATCCCCACACTTCAACTTTTGATCATCCTCGACCATAGAAAAATAAAAACATCGAGAACCATATAATTCAATAAATAAAAAGGGGCATATAAGAATGTTAAAGCTAGTCATTTCTTGAATGTTAAAGCTAGTCATTTCTTACAAGGGTTATCAGGCGGTCAGCATACTTACAACTTTCTTAGTCCCTCTATTTATCACAATAAATCAATTTAGTATAGTGATTTTTTAATTAAAACCCTAAAAGAGTGCTTATGCGTTAATATAAAAAAGCAAAAACAAGTCCTTAAAGGGATCCAAGATTCATTACTACTCAAAGAGCTACATGCAAAAAACCAAAAAAAGACCTAAAAATCATTGATCCCAAACTAATTACATTTAAGAAAAATAAAACCTAAAAATGGAGGTAGGCTAGAGACCAAACCAAAAAATGGAAGCCACCAGCTGAGATACTTATTAAGCACAGACACATATCACAAAATAGAAAGCTTCACCCAGCAGCAAAATTGGATCACAACCATTCGCCAGTATTAGAGTGTGGAGCCCGACGAACCTGCAACACAATTGAACGAGACAACCACAACAGCAATAGAAAAAGGAGGCAAAACACAACCGCACAATTAGAGGAACAGTAAGAAACCTCATCGCAACCAAATAAAAATTAGACAAATCAGCAGATAAAAACCTAGCTTAAGAAGTAGTATGATAAGACCCACTACACAAGTGTAAAGACAATAATAACCAAAACTAACCGAACACAGGATTAGAACTCCCAGAAATTTAAACTAGTGGGAGCCCATGCCACCAAACAGCAGGACAAGAAGAAGCCCAAACATAACCCAACACCCCAATATTCAAACAACAGAAGAAGTAGGAAGCAATATAGGATAACTGTACAAGAAAACCATAGAAAAAATTAGCATAAACCAGAGAAAAACCAATATCTGGATGATAGAAAACACCCAAGAAGAACAAAAGGAACCTTAGGAATTGTATGAAAAGCTTTAATCATCCAACAAAATACTTCCTTTCTTTAAAGGAGGAGTATTAGTCATCCAAAAGGAGGCAAAAATATTTCTAACAGCTCCCTTCTTGGCCAGGCTGACGGAACATCAATTAGTGACTTTTCTAATATAAGAGGTTTTGTAAACAAAGTTATGAAGAAGGATCTAAACTTTTTTAAGCATGTAGAAATATTTACAATTAAACACTGAAAGTTATGAATCAATGAGATTAATTTCGTGGAATCAGATTCAATCCAAATAAGATTGATATTTAGACCAACACACTTCATGAGACTTTAAGGAGAGCCTCCAGAGCAGCATCAATAATATCATGGTGAGGGATATTGAAAGCAAAACCAAAAATTACCTTCCCCTTGAAATCATGAATCAAGCCAACATAAGCAAATCCAGAATTAGTAGTGAATGCATGAATGTTGAGTTTATATTCATCAATAGCAAATTTAGACAACTTTGAAATCAGAGGAGGAGTAAAGTGACTAAAATCACAATGAATATTAAAATAAGATATCATATTTTTCCTCCCTTTGAAATGTTTTAGAGTTAAAACACTAGCCTTAAATAACTATTGTATTTTCAATGAAAGGCATTGCATCACCCTTTGACAATACATCTTAATGCCATTATATTTGTAGTTATTACATTCATCCCACAAAAAACCAAACACAAGCAATCGAATAACCATTAGAATATGCCCTTTCCTGTTATTATGAAACCAACCATAGGGTCATTTAAGTACACAAGATTAATAGTCTAAACATCGAAACAACAACGGAATTTGGAAGCCAAATAAAAACCTTTATCTTGATGGCTATAATCATAAGAAATAAAACTTTTTAAAATCCTCCAAGCCAACAAAGAAGAATTAAGAGTAGAAGAATTCAAAATTTTATTAAAAGAAGGGTAAGCTTTTTTAATCCTGAAGGTATGCCAGCTTTTTTTAAGACTAGAGACACCATTATTCGAATACATAAATAAAATTTGACCATTGCATGGGAATAATGGGAATTTCAATAATAACATCCACAAGACTATTATGGATGAAATCCAAAATATGATTAATGGACCAAAAACCATTATTTGAAAATCATGAAACTTTCAATGAGGAGGTAGAATGAGTGTTAAGTTGAGAATCAAGAGATCCTCTACCTGACTAGTCATCTTGCAAAAAGTAGGAACACCCATAGCGAATTCCCCATTAAATACAATTTTTAGCAGCCCAATTAATGGTACAGAGCCTTTTCCAACTAGGTGATTGACCTTGTTTATAAGTACACATGGTGGGATGAATATTATAACAATATTTAACATTCATGTAATTGGCCCAAGGAGAATCATTCTTCTTGAATTTTCACCATAATTTAAATGAAAACCTTTAACAATATCATAGATAGTTTTACAACCCAAACCACCCTCTAATATGGGGCCTATATAAGCCCCCCAAACTGGACCAATGAATTCTTTTAGAATTAACTTTAGAACCCCCAAAAATTTTGTTAAAAGTTTTATCTAATCTATCACACTCACCCATCATAGGATTGATAGCTTGAATAAGGTAAATGGGCTTGGAACATAAAACACTTTTAATAAGAATAAGTCTGGCACCCATAGAAAGAAGTTTGTATTCCCAAAAAGCAAGTTTGTTTGTAATTGTTTTTAATGACAAAAAATATTTTATCAAAAACAAATGACTTATTGTGGCCCTTAAACAAAGGGGTCCCGAGATAGTACAAAGGAGGAATCTGCTTGCAAAAACTAGTAAAATAATGAATCTTGTTACATTGAGTAAAAGAAATACCTTTGTCACCAATAAAGGAACATTTTCTATTATTAAAATAGAGGCCACTTTTTCTTTCAAAATTAGAGAGAAACTTTCTAATTTCCTTAACACACTTAAAAGAACCATTGCAAAATATAATAATATCGTCAACAAAACAATGATGAGAAAAATCCAAACCACCAAAAATCTTATAAGAGAAACTTTTATGAATACTAAAAAATTGAGCCAAGCCTCTAGATAAATAATCAATAGCAAAAATATAATAAGGACGGGATAAAGGATCACTCTGTCTAATACCTTGATTGCCTTTAAAGAAATCATGAGCTTTGTTATTAATAATGATAGAGAACCAACAATTTTCAATTATACTTTTAAAAAGATTAATAACTTTATCATCAAAACCAAACTACTTCATAATGTTAAATAAAAATTCCAATTAAGATTATCATAAGCCTTATAAATGTCTAGCTTAACAATCATATTATTACAATAAACTTTTTTATTAATCTCATGAAATAATTCTTGAGCAAGAAGAATATTATTAGTAATATTTCTACCTTTAACAAAACCTATTTGAAAAGGACAAATAATGTTAGGGAGTAACAGGTAAAGTCTATTAGCCAGAATCTTAGATAAAAGTTTGTTAAAAGTGGAACAAAGGCTAATAGGTCTAAAATCATTCCAATTTTCAGGATTGACTTTTTTGGGAATTAAAATAATAAAGGTACTAGTTAAGAATTTGGGGATAGAAACTCTTTTAAAGAAGGCAATAACAACCTTACAAAGATCCTCTTTCACAATATTCAAACAATTTTGGAAAAAAGTAACAGTAAAACCATCAAGACCAGCAACGTAATCCTTATGCATACAAATAAAAGTTTTATAAATCTCATTTTCATCAGGAATGTTAGCAATATCACAATTATTATTAGGAGAAATATAAGGGGGAATAATATTAGGATTAGATAAAGTAAAACCTGCTTAGAAGTCCTAATGATATTTTTGAAATAGGAAATAGCAGAATCCACAATTAAAGATTAATCACTACACCACTCCCCATTATCCATTTTAATCTTATGAATAAAGGATTTGGCTTTTTTGTCATTGGCCAAAGCATGAAAGTACTTGGTATTTCTATCACCCTCCAAAAAATGCTTGGCAAAAGCATTTTGTCTCTAAAGTTCTTCTTCCATAATCTGAATATTAATTAAATTATGTGTTGCTAATTCAATCTCACTCCAATCAACATCTCCATAAGAAGTAGCAAACCTATTCTCAAGGAAAGACACTTCTTTTTCAGCATTAACAATATTATCAAAAATATTATCAAATTTATTCTGGTTCCACCATCTAATGACTTGTTTAAATCTCTTGAGTTTAATAAAAAAGAGAATCATATCATTATCACCATGAAAATGAGACACAAGAGCAGACTAATTCTCTTTGACAGTATCAATTTAGTGCAGTGATTGTATAATCCATTTACTATCTAACTATTACACAACTATAGCTACCCAAGGCATTTATTAATCTCAAATTATTTGTATGCCTCAAAATTTAACCCAGACATCACTCAATAATCAACCTGCTTTGGTGAGTATCAAACCAATATTATGGACTATTATGAAGGGTAATTATATATCAAAATATTGGGTTTTATTGTACTCATTTGGAAAGATTTTCACCCTTACTTTTTTATTTTTATTTATTTAACTCATCAGATGATAACTCTATTCTTTTTTTTTAATGTCTAATATACCTGTCTCACTCTTCAATTCTTCATAAGAAAGCTTGCTACTTACATTTTCATTTTTTTTATAGATGCATAGGTTCAATTTTTACTTATATATATATATATATATATTCAGGGTGATTTATGATTAAGACAACTAATAGTAATTAAATTATTACAAACACCTCAGTGACTCAAAAAATTTTAATAATGATTACTATAAGTTTTAATAACATGTTTTATAAATAATTTGTAGTGACAAGGAAATGATATTTCCTTACTAAAATTTATGGATAATATAAGAGTAAACTAAGAAAAAAATAAATGAATTAGGTACATTTCCTCGCCTCCCTCCTAAGAAAAAAAAATAATGTCATGCTAAATATATTAATAATGTTGAACCAAACAATACAGAATAGGACTAAACATGCATATAATATTTTGAATCAAAAAATACATGCATATAATATTTTGAATCAAAAAATTGCATTACCAAACCCCACCCCCCCCCCCCCCCCCCCCCTCCAACACACACACACACACATAGAGTTTGCATTATCGCTAATGCAAACAATGTAACAAAATAATAAGAATAATAAGTAAAACATGATAGCACTTGGGGCAATTAACTTCTTTGTACTAGGGTTGTGAGACATCTAATGGAGTGTGTGTAGTTAGAGTATTATTGATCCACTCAAAAGGATCTTTCATTATTCCTCACAATAAAAAAATAAACACTAGTTATAACAAAGTTCTAAAAAATTAAATTGTAAAAAGGTTTGGAAGATTTTGGGTTGTCTCCAAAAAAATATTTTGGTTTAGCATCCTCAACCTTACAAAAATCTAAGTTCATAATTACTGAGGATCTTTCAATAAGAGTATAACAAATCATTCAAGAGTATCTTCTTCAAAATATGGTTTAAGCATTAGTCACACAATTTAATACACCCCTTTTAACCATCGTAAAAAAATATTTCATTTCCGTCGGACTTTCGGCAGACATACATGCGCCGGAAAAAGCAACAGACTAACCACCAGAATATGTGCTAGTAAATTTAAGGCGGAATTTCTGGCAAACTTTATGCTGTTATGTTATTGGTGCATATTCTGCCGGCTTATTTGCCAGTATATATTAAATTCTAGTGGAATTTTTATTGAGTTATTGGCGGAATCACCAGCATAAATTGCACTAGCTTACTTAAACTCGATGAAAATGTTTTGGCATATTGTCTGTTGGTCATGTTATCGGCAAAATATTTGCCAAAATATCTAAAGGAGAAAGCCCTATTTCGCTCGCTCTGTTGTCTCTCTTCTCATTTTGTTTACTCTTTGTTTGGTTTGCTCTGCTCGAGTTAGCGACTTGAGCTAAATGCCACCACCATCAAGACCAGTCTGTTGCTGACGTTCGCCACTGACCTTGTCGATATTCACCGCTATCCTTGCCAAAGTTCACCGCCATCTTTGCCGGACTCTACCGTAAGTTTTCCTTTTATTATGGATGTTCTCGGTAGACATTTATAAGAGATTGTAGCATGGCGTATATATTTTGTTAATGATAATCTTCTTGTTGATGAGTCCAGCTAGGGAGTTTATGTGTATATTTTTAGATGAGATTAATATCTTTTGCTTTAGTCATGGATGTTCTCACTAGACATTTGCAAGAGAATATACCTTGGTGTATGCTTTTTGCTGATGATATTCTTCTTGTTGATAAGAGTAGAGAGGGAGTTGAAGGTAAACTTGAATTATGGAGGTCAACCTTAGAGTCTAAAGGTTTTCTCTTGAGTTGATATAAAACTCAATATATAGAGTGTAATTTTTGTAGTAGTAGACCAAGTGGAGGGATTGTGACTTTAAGCGATCAAGTCATTAATAAAAGTACACGTTTTAAATATCTTGAATCTATTATTCAAAGTGATGGTGAAATAGATGGAGATATTATCAGTAGAATTCAAGTTAGATGGTTGAAGTGGAGGAATGCATCAGGATTATTATGTGATAGAAAAGTCACCCTTAAACGTAACGAAAAATTCTATAAGATGGTGGTGAGACCTGCAATACTTTATGGTGCAGAATGTTGGCCATCAAAAGAGAAGCATAGATGAGGATGTGCAGGTGGATGAGTGGATACCCTTAGAGATTTGATATGAAATGAGCATATATGTGAAAAGTTTGGTGTAGCTCCAGTGGAAGATAAGATTAGAGAGAGTCAACTTAGATGGTTTGTTCACACCAAATGATAGCCTTCAGGGCAGGCTAAGACTCTTTGAATTTTCCCAAAACGGGGGAGATGCCGGGAGGCTGCCGGATTTTTTATTAATAGGAGACCTTTGTGAAATTAAAATCCATCTATTTTTGTTCAATAAATGTTACAACAATATCTAATATACTCATATTATATATAGACTATATTATGAATATTAGAAATCAAAGAAGTTAGATGTATAATCAATTGGTGTAAGGATGAAAAACATTAACAGATGAGTTCATTAAAGGGGTGAATTTTTTCATTTAGACAGCTTCTCAACTGCCCAGCTTTATCTCAGATGGAAAGTTTTGATGCCCATATTCTAAATATAAAAAATAATGCACCTAAGCCCAGATGATGTAACTATTGATCTATATCGTAGAAGGTTTATGCCAAAATATTGGTATTGGACTTCTTATGGTGAGTATGAGCCACATTCATATCCTCGATGTGGTCTGTCTACAAGTTCTAACATAGCTGTAGAAGAAAATATCTGACCTGGTCTTAAGGACTTAATTTATGATGCAACTGGAGCACAATTTGAATAATATATAGAAGAGTTACTCACCTAATAAGGAGGCACAAAATTTTTATGATTTAGTGCATACTTCCCAACAACTAATATGGAAGGGGTGCACCACTCACTTTGAGTTATCAATTGTTGTTAAGATGTTAAGCATCAAGGTAGAATATAATGTCCCCCTTGAATATTTTAATTAATTCATTAGCTTACTTAATGAAACCAACCTGACATATAACATAATTCTTACAGATTTATATCGAACTAAGAAGTTAGTTTCCAAACTTGGTTTGACATACACAAAGATAGATTATTATATCAATGGATTCATGTTATACTATAAAGATGATCAATCAGAGATTGCATGCCATTACTGCAATGCACCAAAATTTAAACCAAAATCTATGATGAAAAGAAAGCTGAAAGAAGTACCAGTTAGTAGAATATTTTACTTACCTATACTTCCTATATTATAATGGCTATATGTATCCATGAGATCTGCTACACTTATGAGATGGCATAATGATCACATCTCATAAGAAGGTGTTATTATACATCCGTCAGAAGTAGAAGCCTAAAAACACTAATCGTACACATCCCACCTTTACCACAAATTAAGAAATATAATATTAAGTTTATGCACAGATGGTTTTACTCCATTTAGCTAGTCTGCTTCACCTTACTCCTGTTGGCTTGCGATACTCACCCCATACAATCTTCTCCCATAGTTATTTATGACTACTCCTTACATGTTTCTAACACTTATCATTTCAGGGCCATATAATCCAAAAGCAAAGATTAATGTATTCTTACAACCTTTAATTAATGATTTAAATTTATTATGGGAAGAGGGAGTAAGTATATATGATATCTCCACCAAATAAAATTTTATAATAAGGGCAGCATTACTTTGGATAATTTGTGACTTTCTTACGTACAATATGCTCTTAGGTTGGAACATTTTTGCCAAGTTAGTTTGTCCATATTGTATGAAATATACAAAGTCATTCACTTTAAAGCATGGAGGGAAGAACACTTGGTTTGACTGTTACCTCATGTTCTTACCTATAGGTCATCCTTTCAGGCGAAATAAGGATGCATTTACTAAAAATAAAATAGTGATGTTACAGTCTCCTCCAAGATTAATTAGTGAAGAAATATTTGAAAGAGTAAGGTTAATTCCTATAATAATGGATTCTCCAATATTAGCTAATTATAAATTACTAGAGTATGGTGTCAATCATAATTAGACCAAGAACAGTATTTTTTGGTCATTACCATATTGGAGGATAAACCTGATCAAACATAACTTAGTCGTTATGCATATAGAGAAAAAAATTTTTAATAACATATTCAAGAGTCATAGACATCAAAGAAAAATCTAAAGATAATACAAAAGTAAGGATGGACTTAAAGGAAATTTATAGAAGGAAAGTCTTAGAGTTGAAGGACAGTGGAAATGGAAAACTTCTCAAACCAAAAACTCCTTTCACGTTGACTTTAGAGTAGAGACGAGCAATTTGTGAATGGGTGAAGACTCTATAAGTATTTGATGGATATTCCTCCAATCTAAGTAGATGTATTGACATAAGATCTGGGAGATTGTTTGCATAAAAAGTCATGACTGATATATCTTCATGTAATATCTACTACCAACTGCCTTTAGTTTTCTACCAAATCAAATTTTAAAGCCCTTGATCGAGCTAAGTATCTTCTTCAAGGATTTATGTGCTTCAAAACTAAATATAGAGCACTTGATTCTTATGAAACAGCATATCCCTTTCATTATGTATAAACTTGAGAAGATATTTCTTCCAGTTTTTTTACACTCTTTGGAGCATCTACCTATGCATTTATCACATGAGGCTTTAGATAGAGGACCTTTTTAGTATTGATGGATGTATCCTTTTGAGAGATATTTAAATAAACTTAAGAATACTGTTAAGAATAAAGCACATCCTGAAGGTCAATTTGTGAAGCATATTTAATGTACGAGATAACCCAATTTTGCTCGTATTACTTTGAAACAGCCTCACAATCAAGTAGTACTACTGTACCTCAAAATATGGGTAAATCATTAAATTTATCTATATTTAATGGAAGTTATGAACCTAAAGGCACTAGCACTGTACACTATTTGACTGATAAGGAGATGAGAGTTGTCACATTGTATGTCTTGCTTAACTGTGATGAACTTGAGTCATATCTCGAGTATGTATGACTTAGCTTGTATGTACATTTGTTACTCATAAATTTGATCTAAACCCTAATATTTGCAAGAGTTTCATTGATGGTTTGAATATATTAGAACCAGTAGAAGTTCAAAAGATAGTGGAAACAGAATTTCCTAATTAGTTTAAAAATATGGTATATATTTTGACTATTCATTTCAACTAATTTATCTTAATTAGTTAACATTGTGGTCAATAAATATGCTAATAATATATTTTATCTACTAATTAGGTGCACACCCAAGGTAGTGATTTAAAGTATCATGGCCTACTTGATCTAGCTTGGGGACCAAATAAAGTAGTGAAATATTATCCAATTTTTTGGTTAATAAGTACAAATTTCAAACAAAATTTTAGTGTGAAGGTAGGAAGACAAATAATTCTGGTGTATGTATAAGAGGGAACACCCATGCAAGTGATGATTTTGAGTACTACGAGGTATTATAAGAAATATTACAGTTGGAATATCCCAAACATGGAAATAATACGTATTTATTCAATTATGACTGGTTTGATGCAATACAGAACAGAGGTACAAGAATACATCTGATATAATAGAAGTTAAGCAGGGTAAGAGATATACAAAGTTTGACCCATTCATCATTGCTAGCTGGATTAAAAAAAAGTCTATTTTTTTTAACTATTTAAGTAGAGTACGAGGCAAACAAGATTGGCTCATAGTTATGAAGACCAAACCCAGGGTAGTAATTAAGAAAATCGCATCAATACCACCAGTATATCAAAAAGAGTTAATGTCAAACTTAAAAACTCTTGCTAAGGATGTGGATGATCAAATTGTAACTACTGAGAGTGAGTTACAGTTAGAGGAAGTAGATTTAAACATAGAGAAAAGTCATGAGGAATCTGATAATGGTCCAGATATTTCATCATATGAAAGTGAATCAACATAAGATAAATAATTTTCGATAATCAATTATGAATTAATAATTTATATTAATAATATAATTTATTTAAATAGCATGATAATTATTAGTTTATTTATTTTATTGGTGCTCTACTTAATTATTTAATTATCGTGCTATTTTATATTAAATTTTTATTATAATTTATGTTACTAATATTGCTTAAATTTTTTTTATAAATGGCTTCACGTGATGTGTATCATAGAGGATTGATCAAATTTTTTTTTTGTAGGCACAACAAAATGATTACTCGTGGCCCACCCAGTAGGTTTGTACATACTGTGCGGACCTCTTCATCTCAGCCTGCCACTCAGAGTTAGCTTAGCCTGCTTTACCTACTCCTACATCTAGTAGCCCACAGTTCTACTCACCATATCCCCATTTTCCCTCGCCAGACGTCACGTAGAGTACTCCCTTCTACCCTTACTAACCACCCCCACCTTCTTATGGTGGCCCACTTACTTATCCATATCCACCATATGTCCCACTATACTATCCCCCACCACCCCCTTAGCCCGCTACAAGTGGACCTTCCACATATTGATTGAACCTGATAATGACACGTACATATTTATTATATTATTAACATACAACTCAAATTAAATAAATATTTTTCTCACCTAACATATTTTTTGCGGGATTTACCCGTCAAAATAACTAACGCATAAAATATGGGATATTATATGGAGCAGGTATGATGCTCCTTATATTTCTTGGAAAAAAGTCCTAAAAGAAGTGCGGGACATATAGTTTATAGAGTTTGAGGGTAGTTATTATACAAATATATACTATATTATATCTTTTTTTACTTAAGCTAATAAAAATATATATTCTATATTGTATGTTTTAAATAAAGAAAGATTTTAGTTGGATGCCTCAGCATAATGATAAAATCAAAAAGAATTTTGAGAAGCGTGGGTTGGCTCGTAAGTGAGATATATTTACAGACATTAGAAAGTTGGGTGATCAACCACTCTGGATTAGTGAGAGTGTATGGGCTGAGTTGAACAGTGCTTGGGGTAGCCCAGAGTATAGCAGGAGGAGGGACCAAAATAGATAGAACAGAGCTTCTAATGTTAAGGGCATGGGTAGTTCCCTTCATGCTGGGGGTTTAGTTCCACAGGTGACATTTGGTAAGGAATTTTAAAAGAATTAAATAAATTACATTAATATGAATACTAATGTAAGTCTATTATAGAAAGAGGTGCTGGGTAAAGAATCGACCCTTGTTGAATTACATAGTCATACCCACAGGTGATAGGAGGACCAACAATAGGTTAATGAGCGAGCAAGGAAAGCCTATGTAAGTATATAAGTTTATTATTTTTGATGTCATGTCTAAAATACTTAAATTTTTATTAACTTTCATAGAGGAGTATACACAACTTTGAGAGAGCCAGGCTACAGCAGGTGAAGGTTCTTCTAATGGATCAACATAGTATTTTGACTACTGTATTTGGTCATAAGTGGTAGAAGGAATGCAACATGGTAGGGTTTATGGTTTAGGCTCACAAGCCTATGCATATAAGGGGCAAACATCTGGTGGCTCCAACTTCTCAGCAAGTACCCAGGAGTCCTTATATAACCCATAAGAAGTTACCCTTATAGCCGAGCTAGAGCAGGTCAGGAAAGCACAAGCTGATTAGTAGATGCAGATGCAACAGCAGATGCAGATGCATCAAACTTAGTTGTTGGATAAAATGCGAAGAATGAGGGAGCAGCTCAGTGGAAAGAAGGCAGCTTCAGCATGGGAGGAGACTGATTCAGATTAAATGTTGTGTAGTTTTTTCTAGACATTTGTACTTATTTATTTTTGGACATCTATACTTATTTATTTTTTGGACATCTGCATTTATTTATTTTTGGACATTTGTGTAGTTTTGGACATTTTATTGATGATATTCTTCTTACTTTTATTTATATTTATATGTTTTTGTTAAATATTTAGTGATATTATTTATTAGAGATTTATGTTTGAATGTATATAGTATTAGAACTTTTGTATGTAGGTTGTATTGTAAAAATGTTTCATAAGAGTGAAGGATATTTTTTTGTTTATGCTACAGGTTTTCGGTGGATTATCCACCATAAATCTGCCGACAAATACAATACGGCAAAAAAGAGTTTGGTGCTTCCGGCAAATCCTTTTTGTCGGTATTTCTAGTGGATAATCTGCCGGTTAACCTATCGATAGTATTCCAGTTGAATGGGTGAATGGAATATCTGTCGATAATTCTAGCACAACATTTCTGCCAAAAATATCGACAGATTAAATGCCAGAATCTGTTCAATGAAAATGACGTGTTACCTTCATTTTTTTTGTAGGAATTACATTAGAAGATCTGCCAGAAATGTTTCTAGCCAAAAATTTTTACCAGTTTAGATTTTTGATGTGTGAATTACCATTATATGGATTTTTGTCAGAAATTTGCTAAAAAAGGGACATTTCTAGCGGATTTTCCTTGTTACCGGCGGATTTTGTCTACCATTAACAAGCAATTTTTGTGTAGTGAGCATGAAAATTTTCAATATCTCTATAGAGGTGAAATTTCTTAACTATGGATTGAATGAAACATCTGTATCTAAGCTTATTGGAGAACTACATAAATTATGAATTATATAACATAACTTTCTTCTAAGCACAAGTTCTCTCTTCAAAATGTGTTCTTCATGCCATGTTTTTATCATTATTTTAGTTTGGCAGTTTGGCATTCTCATATGAAGCATTTTTAATTTATCAATCTCATGCAGCTGTAATAGTATTTCCTCTCTGATCACCTACATCAAGTGTTAAAATGGGTTTATAGGTCTAGTTAGAGTCAAACTAAACGTTGACCTACCTTCAACTGATCTGACCCAAACTTAAAGCTATTAGATAAATAGGTTAGAAATTTAGACTCAATCCCGACTCACCGGGTTACCAAGTTGACCTGACCTAACCTGCTAATCCATTGGTGTGAGAGTGCAACACGTGAGCATTAAGCATGGCCGTGTGTAATACTACTCGAGAATGACTGCCACCAAGGGCTAGCGTGAGAGTGCACAATTGCCTGTGAGGGCAAAACTGTAGGGGAGGGTGGGGCCTCACGAGTGCGTGATTTTGTAGGTGCTAGTAAGGGTGCAATTATGAGCGACTAAGGGAAGTGGTGCAAGCTCCACAAGTGCCTGTATGAGCACGGGCAGCGGGTGTGAGAATTTAGGGCAAGGCGCCTACGTGGTGTCACACCTTACGTCACCCCCTTAGAAATATATAAGGTGTAATGAGGAATAACAAATCATTAATTTAAAACTCATCATCAGAAATTTATATTCATTCTTCATTTTATAAATTCCTCAATATACAAAAGCTTCCAAAATGTCTCATTTTATACATATATGAATAATTACAGATCCTTACACACTCCAAAATATTACAGAAATAAACAATCTACATATCTCAGAAATAATTTATAAAACAACATAAAAATCATATTTAGCATTATCTTTTATATTCTTTGAAGCCTGTACCAAATATCATAATGAGTCTTCTAAGGTATTTTGGCTATCATTTCTCATATAGTTAACTTTTATAAAAAAGTTTAATGGAGCCCAGGTAAACATGGCATTATCACCATTGAATTACATAGAGGTCCCTTTTGACTCTTTCAGGGTCCCTTTTGCCTCACCTTAAATGCAGGTACTATAATACTTCATAGCAAACCTTTCTTAATTTGATATTCATTAGGCTTCAATTTATGATCTTATACTTTTTTTTTCATGCTTCATGCTTTCATATAAATGTTCTATTTACTCTACTGTTGCATAAAAAGAATATATAAACAGTAGATAACAACATGCTTTTCTTTTCAAAATATTATTAATTTGGAAAACATTTATCTAACCATATAATAATGCATTATAAGCTTAAAAAATTTAATTGAGGTCGTTCATACCTGACTGTTTGAATGTAAATGCATTAACAACTAAAAGTAACTTTACTATCTTTTTGTCCTTCATTTTTTATCCTTCATTTTGTAAATTACCTACACAATCAACTTCTCTTATTTCCCACAATTTTTATAATTCATTTCCAAGAAATGTAATACAATCATTTCATACCCTTTAGCAAGATAACTCGCAACCAGATTCTACTCTCTTCATATACCCAATAAAAATGATCCTAGCAATACAATTATGGTATAAGTTCCTTTAGCAGTCTTATCAATATTTAAAAGTTCACAACATAGCATAAAATAATAATAATAATGCTTACCTTTATTCCCTCAAAATTTTCCTCATCCTCCTATTATTCATCTCCTTACTATTTCTCTAACACATAAAACCCTCCTCCTCGCAACAACATTCTCTCCAAATATTCCCTCCTATAGCAGTCGAATTCCTAACCCACTACCTACTCTTGAATCTGCCCCCTTCCGCTCCACAGGACCCACAAGCAAAAAATTTTGGCTCAGGAAACCGGATGGGAAGGCAATCACGATAATGCTTTAATATTAAAGCTCCAATATTTTCCCAGCCATCTTATTTACCATCAACAGTTGCATGCCTACATTAGTGGATAGTATAGGATTATTATATTAGTTATTGTACTCACTTAGTGTTGTGCTATAATAGCTTAGTTAGCTAATATAAGTACTAAACTAGTGGGTTGAATTCATTAAGTCCTTAGAGCAGTATACTCCTGCTATTCATGATGTAAAATGTAATAATTAACAAAACATTAGTTTAACATTTTTAAAATAACTGTAATTATTAAATCAATATAAATTAATAATATCCAAATTAATTAACTATTAATTAATGTGATATTTTCAATACCTCTTTTAAAAATTATTATTTCAGAATAGAAAATAAAAATTGATATCTTTACCTAAAATTTTAGGGTATTACAATTCTTCCTTCTTAATAGAATTTCATCCTCGAAATTCATCTTTTTATACTCTCTCAAACTTTCTCAAAAAGAAAAGGAAACTTCTGCCTTATATCTACTTCTTTTTCCCAAGTAGCCTCCTTCATAGATCTATGCTTCCATTTCACTTTCACATAAGGAATCCTCTTATTTCTCAATTTACGAACATCACTTTCCAAGATCTGTTGAGGCTCTTCTATATATATCAAATTATCTTGCAGCTCAATTTTACCTCATGAGACTTTTTTATTTTCATATGTAACCCATTTTTTGATCATTGATACATAGAAAACATTATTTATATTGGAAATGTCTATAGGTAGTGCGAGTATGTAAGTGATCTTTCCACTCTTTCAATGATTTTAAAGGGTCCAATATATCTAGATTTAGTTTTCCACCCCGGACAAATCTAGAAATTCCCTTCATTGGTTTAACCTTTAAGAAACCAAATTCACCTACCTAAAATTCTATCATTTTATGATTGGGATCATAATACTTCTGTTGTCGATCCTTAGCTTCTTTTAAATGATCTCTAATTAATCTAACTTTTTCAATGGCATGATCAACTAACTGCAAACCCAATAGTTGTCTTTCTCCAATTTCAACCCAACTTAGTGGAGTTCTACATTTTCTGCATACAATGCCTCATATGGTGCCATCTTTATGCTAGATTGGAAGATGTTATTATAAGCAAACTCTATCAATGGAATATGATCATCCCAACTATCTTCAAAATCAAGGCTACATAATCTCAATAGATCTTCTAGCACTTGAATCATTCTTTCTGATTGACCATCAGTTTGTGGATGGAATGTTGAATTGAATTATAATTTTGTGCCCAAATTTTCATAAACACCCTTCCAAAATTTAGAAGTAAAACGGCCATCTCTGTTAGATAAAATAACCTTAGGAATTCCATCTCTGTCAGATACTAATTTCTCTATTTAATATGTCTAATGGATAGGCAAGAAGTGTGCTAAATTTGTCAATCTGTCAATCATAACATAAATGCAGTCGTGTCCCTGTATTGATCTGAGAAATCTTGTAACAAAATCTATTGCTAGATCTTCCCACTTCCATTATGTTATTAGTAAGAATTGTAACATACCACTGGTTTTTTATGTTCAGCTTTAACAACTTGACATTTCTTACATTTTACCACATATACTTTTACTTCTCTCTTCATTCTGGGCCACCAAAATAATGCCTTCAAATCTTTATACATCTTCGTGCTTCCTGGATGGATTGACTAAACTGAGTTGTGTGCTTTATGTAAAATATCCTGAATTAGGTCTAATTCCTTTGGTATCCACAAGTGTATAGTACTTCTAATTGTACCCTGATCATCTACACTAAGGTCCTTTCTTTTGCCTGATTTCCATTACTCAATAAACTTCTGATATTCAGCACTATTCTTTTGAGCCTCACTAATTCTTTCTTCCTAGAGATGATAATTAGTCATCTTATTTAAGCTACCTGACTCCTAAGCACTCTGCATTCTAACTTCTAACTATAAAACTTCCATATCTTTAATTAACAACTCCTAGGATCTACTCTGGACCCTAGGATTTCCCTAGATTAATTTAGGTCTTAGGATTCTCCTAGATCTTAAATCTATCCAGATCTCAAATTTATTCAAACTCCAGACCAACCCAGACTTTAAATCAATCTATTCAATACTCAAATCAATCCAGAGTTCAAGTCAATTCAAATCCCTGACCAATCCTGACCTTTAAACAACCCAGATTTAGCTGTCACAGCCTCTGACCTGACTTTAATCCTATCTAATCATCTACAATCACTTAAATGATTGTAAATGATTTAGGTAGTTCAAACCCTATCATTCAAAATCAAAACCTAGTTCAAAACCAGAAATCCAGATCAAATTCCAAGGCCAAAGGTCTAAGTCCTGAAAGCCTTTTCCAATAAATCTTTGAACATTTCAAAATCCTATCAAATGACCTCTGATTCAAGGTTTATCAGTTCCACACTGATATGATATGTCTCTAGAGGTAACCCTCCAAATTTGAGCTCATTCTGAGGTCTCTAACCCCAGAAACTGAATTGAAATCCAAAGGTTGTAAAACCTTCAAATATTTACAGTCTATGCCACTGGACCTGCCACCCAGTGGATTTTGATCCTGGAGCTTTCTCCAAAGCTCCAAATCACTTCCAGGACCTTGATTATGACTCATTGAGTAATAAACTACATTTTGTTGGATTCAATTTGACCACCAGTTGACCAAGGGTAAAAATGACCAAAATACCCCTAAAGGGTTCAAATGCACTTTTCAAACCATATGACCTCCAAATTGCTTGGAACCACTTCCAACAATTTTCAAACATCAAACCAAAACTCCTAGACCCAAAACCAGCCTCTGGGTTAATCTGGTTGACCAAGTCAACCAGGTTGACCAAGCAGGCCCTTCAGGGTCAAAATAGGTCGTTTTGACCAAATGACCTCCTCTGACCTTGGAACCACATTTATTAATCTCCAAACATCAAATCAAACCTGTCAAGCCCAACTCATGGCCCTGGGTCAACCTGGTTGACCAAGTCAACCTAGGTTGACCACTTTAACCCTTAAGCTTTTACACATTGAATCAAACCCTTAACCAATTTCAAATTTATTCAAATTAATCTAATCACCTTCCTTAGGGAATTAAGTTTGATTGGACCTTTGACCTAGTCAATAGTTGACTTGGTCAACTAAGTCTAAGTCTGGTCAAAACTGATTTTGTTTGGGTCAAAACCATTTCAATCATCTAAACTTAAGTTCTCTAAATCTCCAAACCCTCAAACTCACCCTCTTGGATGTCTTGAACATTCCCAAGTTCACCATGAGTTAAGTTTTGGTCAAAGTTGACCAAGTCAACTAAAACCCAAGCTTGGTGAAACTTAACTCAATTGAATCAAATCAAGGTTTATGATTTAATCAAACCCTCTAAAATGTCAAAATCATTCTATTACATACCTTGAGTCATCTTAAACTCATTGCAAGTCAAATCATGTATTATTTGGCTTGGTCAAACTCTCATACTTGGTCAAATCTTATTCTACGATCAAACCTTTAATCTTATTCAAGCTCTAGTCAATTTAAACTATCCAAATCCATCTCAAGCTTCAAATTAACTTCAAATCATAGCCTAGATTTGTCCCAATCTCTGGCTAATTAAATTCATAAAAGGTTGACCAAGTCAACTCAATGTCTTTTGTCAAACCTTTACATTTTCACTCAATTCCAAATCTTTAAGCTTTAAACCCCTTCCAACCAATCTGAAAGTTTGATAGGGATGTTAAGCCCTAGTGAATTAGTCCCAAGGCTAACCAAGAGGGGGGGGTGAATTGGTTATTTAAAAATTTCACGAACAACAGAAAAATCTTTTCGATACTTTGCAGCGGAAACAAGTAAACAAGAACGAAAAGATCAATCACAGAGATTCACCCAAGCAGTTAATATCAAAAAAGTAAGGTGCAGAACTGAATCAAAAAAGCAAACCAGATTTTATAGTGGTTCGGTCAACTTGACCTACGTCCACTCCCCGGAGCCTCCCCTCCGGGTATTGCACTAAACAAAAAGTGTCTCTCCTTTTGCTCCCACAGCAAGGCGGAGAAGCCTGTACAAGACCTCCTTTTCACCACACAGTGAGGCAGAGAACCCGACCTCCTTTTACTTCCACCTGAAGCGGGCAGAGAACCCCGGATCTTCTTGTGAACGATCCTCCCACGACGAACACCAACTAGACGAAAGACGACGAGTGGAGAAGATGACTCTGATCCGTGCTTGGAGCAACCTTAGTGAATCCCTCCCTAACTCCCCCTCACAAGATCTCCTCTCTCTCTCCCAAACTCTCTCTCTCTCTCTAGGGTTTCTCTGGAAAGGAAGGTGGCAAAAGATTTTTCTTGTTTCAAGAAAAAGTTCTTTTATAGGAGGGCTTAAAATTTGCCCTAAATCTCAACTGGTCGGCCAAGATCGTCCAGGACGATCGATAGTATCGATCGTCCTGTACGATCAGTTCAAAATCAACTGTTTCAGCCTGGACGATCTGGCTCTTCTGGACGATCATTAGAAAAAATTGTTCATATCGTCCCGTACGATCTTGCGATCGTCCGAGACGATTAGTGCAAATCGAGGAATATCGTCCAGAAGACAGTTTGGGTCGTCCAGAGAAACTTGTGCTGGACGACCAAAAAATGACTTGATCGTCCAGGACGATAGGGATATCGCCTTGTACGATTAGTTCAAAAAGTTCCCAAATTATCATATACACAGTTCGGGTCGTACAGCTGAGATGCACTAGACGATCATGATCGTCCGGGACGATCCTGCGATCGTCCAGGATGATATGATCGTATCAATCAGAAATAAATTGCTTTTCTTAATTACCAGATTAAATTAGGTATGATTATACTGAATCGTCCAGGACGATAGACGTATCGTTCGGGATGATCAGACCAAATAAGTTAAAATAAAAACTTGCCTAACTTGATCTGGCGGCTGAGAATTTCTGATTTGACATATCATCCCGTACGATCCAGAGATCATCCAGGACGATCGGCTTAATCAGACCCTCTTAACTTAGTCGCCTTAATTAGGGTTTCTGTTTTTACATGATCGTCCAGGACGATGTGAATATCGTCCAGAACGATCTGAACAAAAATGAACAGAAACTCTAATTCACTCAAGCTCTCCCCCTGAGTGTGTGTGTGAAAGGTTACTTAGCTGGGGGATCAGTTACATTATAATTGACTCAAGAAAAAGAAAAACAGTACATTGGACACACTTGGACCCGATCTTGAGTTGGCTTGAGTGGCTCGTGATCTTTTGTGCCTGAAACGGGTTAGCCAAGCAAAACATAATAGAAACATGTTTGTCATCATCAAAATCGTATTTGCAATAATCTCCCCCTTTTTTATGATGGCAAACCTATGTTCAGTAGTTTTTAAAAAAATACAAGAGCTAGGAGATCAAAAAGAAATTTTTTTTTTAAATTTTTAATTTTTATTGAACAATCAAAGTAGTACAACCACAAGTACAGAACATAATAGGAACAATGCTAGTACTGACTCCCCCTTTTGACATCACAAAAAGGAGGGTAAACAAAATCAACAGAACCAGGCATGACAAAACAAAGCAGTGCAAACAAAACAGAAAAATAACAACTACACAACAAAAACTAAAACTGAGGCGGATCCTGATCGGAAGAAGGAGGTGGCGGTGGTGGGTTGAAGTAATGGTGAATGGCCTGAATGTGGGCTCCAATCCAGGCGATGTCCTGGTCATGCTGCTGTTGCTGCTGCACAGCATAGTCAGTGAAGCGCTGGATGTCCTCGGCGTGCCGTTGCTCCTGGGCAACCACATAGGAGTCAAATCTGGCCTCCCACTGATCGAAGCGCTACACCAGGTGGTCAAAGGGAGAGGCAATGCGAAGGGGAGCAGGTGCCTCTAGTGCAGCAGGAACTAGAATAGCCTCTTCCTCTTCCTCCTCAACATCCGGGGCTGGCTCCGGATGTAGTCGAGTGCTGTGTAGGACGTGGAATGAGTTGTTTGTGAAGAAGGAAGGAGGGACATCAGGAGGGACATGATACTGAAGGTCATATTTTGTCTCTAAGGCATAATGAATAAGATGACCTAAAGCAAGATTTGGGCGACGCCTGTGACCCGGATCTCTAATGGTGGTTAGGTGTTCTATGTATCGGATAATCAGATCAGAGGCATTAAACTCTCGACGGGCCATGATGTAGCGGGGTAATGTGAATTCGATCCCCTGCCTTTGGAATGACAGAGGAACGAAGGATGTGCTGAATGGTCCGTGCGTCCTTGAGAAGGGAAGTGCAAGCATTGTCATGATAGGGTGTGTTTGTATTGCGAAGGAAGTGATTGGCGACACTCTAATCATTGTCAGGATCGGTGATAAGCGTGTGGAGTTTATCGCCAGTGACAGACATGTTAAGAATATTGTGAAAATCGTGGGTAGTTAGTTCCACGGGACGTTGATTGACGTATGAGCAAAGAGTGGAATAGTCCGCGAAAATGCGCAAATTGACAAAGAAAATTTGAAGGAGTTCAAGATTAAAAGGAAAGGCTAAGGTCATGATGAAGGTGAGGGAGGTGTGTGCAAACAGATCTAGAATGGGATAAGTGAGGGTGCGGGGATTTATAATTTTAGAGTGCGTGATCCCCACGTCATGATATCATTCGAAAGCAGCCTGATCGGCTACATTTGGGAAGCGAGGATCGACATGTCCCCAGGAGGAACTCTTACCCTTTTGCCGTGAGCGTTTGCCACCATCCATTAGGAAACAACAGTGGAGGAAAGTAGAGGGAGAAGGTGTGAAAGAAAGGATAAAAATCGGCTGTTTAAATAGACTTGGTCTGATCATCCCGTACGATCGCAAGATCGTCCAAGACGATCGGTGCAATTATTACGGCCTGGATGATTGGTCAAAAAGGCAGTCCGATCTTCCAGGATGATCAGAGATCGTCCAGGACGATTAGACACAGACGATCGTCCCAAGGAGTCAGGCTGGATGACCGTTGATGAAAAGTATCATCCAGGACGATTAGGTGGATCATCCAGGACAATATGCAATAAATATGTCGGACGGGCTGAATTCGAATCGTCCAGTGGCTTGACATTTGGATCGTCCAGGACGATGGACAATAATTAGAGCAATGTCAACCGTTTGATCAGATCAGGAAGATTTGGATCATATCGTCCAGGATGATGTAAGTATCGTCTAGGATGATCACTAATAATTAGAGTTTCTCAGCAGCAGGAGCAGTGTGGGGAGGATTTTGAATGAATCATCCAAGACGATGTTTGGATCGTCCAGGACGATCGGGGTATCGTCTAGGATGATCGGGGTATCGTCCAGGACGATCAGGGTATCGTCCAGGATGATGTGAAGAGAACAGAAAAAGATGGAGGAAGAAGATGACAGATCAGGACCCCAAAAACAACCATGAAATTAAAATAAAACAAAAATGAATAAAACTCACAGCAAAAATACATAAAAGCAATGATTTTTTTTTGATCAAGTTGCTTGAGTAAATCAGAATTTTTCCTTGTTAGTAGATCCAGAAACCAATAAGAAGACGATTGACAGTGCTGAAATCCAGAAAAGGTTGGAAAAATCAACTTTCGTAACTCCGACCCCGGGCACCTTATCGATGCAAACCTCTTTCAAAACACAAATCCGATTCAGAAGAAAAGACATTAGATTTGAAAAGAGATCCTTTCAAGCCTCGTTCCAAAAAAATATCTGATATAATAGTGTTACAAAGTAAAAAATCAAAAATCAGGATTTTCAAACACAAGCTTTTGAAAATATTAAGTGGCGCACGGATTTTTCTACGACATTTTACAATCTGAAAGGGAAGAAAGCTTGGTTTGGGCTCATTTTGTGCCTCTTTTTCAAATATGTTGGCACTTTGCGCATCTTTTCATTTTTGATACACTTTATGTATCCAATTTGGCAATTTCGCATCTTTTCAGTTTTGGGCTCATTTTATGCCTCTTTTTCAATTTATTTGGCGCACTGCGCATCTTTTGTAAGCTTTCTCCTTTTCATAATCATTAAAGAGTCTCAGCTGTGAGATTATCTTCTAGACATAGGAGATGACTCTCCACAGTAAGGAAGAATGATTCACAAAATAAAAGCCATACAGCATATGATAAATGCAATCACTTGATTTAGAAAATCAAACTAATGACTCAAGACTTTGAAAAACATTATTAATATGAGGCAGATTACTATAGGAAGATAAAATAATCTCTATTTCAAAAACTAACATTTTAATTTTGAAGAGAATTTTTATCCAAAAGAAACTATACACCAGTAAAGGAGTTAGAGGAAGAGAAACAATTATCAATTTTTGTTCCATTTAAAAGATTCAGTGGAATCAATCACTACTTACCAGCTTCCAAATAAAAATAAGGTAAAACTCCCAGTCAGAAATTCAGATTATCAGAAGTAGTGAGCGGTGATTAGATTTTCAAAAGCATAAAACAGTAAGTGCAAGATATGACCAGTGAATAAAAAGCAAGTAGAAAATCGCATCAAAGTAAATGCTCAAATCAAACTAACAGTAAGGTTAAAAATAGAAATCAACAGAAGAAATAAAATCAACTGAAAGCAAATAATCAAACCAAAAACTAACTAACAGAAAATAAAATACCAATCAGAACAATCAAAAATCAGCAGTCATCAGAATCAAGCATTTATATCAATCACTTCTAATCTGGTTCTCAAAATACTGAATGACTCAAAGGCCAGTGGTTTAGTGAATATGTCAGCCAGCTGATTTTCAGTTGCTACATGATGTAGCTCAATGTCCCCTTTTGTAACATGGTCCCTAATGAAGTGATGCCTTATATCAATGTGTTTGGTCCTAGAATATTGGATTGGATTCTTAGAGATACAGATGGCACTAGTATTATCACACAGAACAGAAATTGTGCCAACAGGTACCCCTAAATCCAAGACTTGTTACTTCAACCAAAGAACTTGCGCCACACAACTCCCTAAGACAATGTACTGAGCTTCAGCAGTGGAAAGTGCAACTGAGTTCTATTTTTTACTGGACCAGGAGACTAACGACTGTCCTATGAATTGACAAGTCCCAGAAGTGCTCTTTCTATCCACCCTACACCCCACAAAGTCAGAATAAGAATATCCAATGATCTCAAAATAGGTGCTGTGCCTAGGGTACCAGATTCCTAGGTTTGGGGTCCCTAAAAGATATCTAAGAATTCTCTTAACAGCAGTCAGGTGGGACTCTTTAGGATCAGCCTGAAACCTAGCACAAAGACAGACACTAAACATGATATCAGGTCGGCTAGCAGTCAGGTAAAGCAGTGATCCTATTATCCCTCTATACTTCTTCTGATCAACAGATTTTCCACTTGAATCCTTATATAACTGAACTGAGGAGGTCATGGGAGTATTGATTGGCTTGGCTTTGTCCATTTCATATTTCTTCAAAATGTCCTTAGTGTATTTAGATTGATTGAGAAAGGTTCCATCATCCGTTTGCCTTATGCTAAACCCCAAAAAGTAGGACAATTCTCTCATCATACACATCTCAAACACCTTACTCATTATTTTAGAAAACTCATCACATAAATATTTGTCAGAAGATTCAAAAATTATATCATCAACATAGATTTGGATAATGAGTAAGTCATCTCCTAATCTCCTCAGAAAAAGGGAGGTGTCTACGCTCCCCTTAACAAACTCTCTTTCTAACAGGAATGTGCTAAGCCTCTCATACTAAGCTGTGGGTGCCTGTTTCAATCCATATAAGGCCTTTTTTAATTTATAGACATGATTTGGATATTAGGAACTCTCAAAACCTGGGGTTTGTTCTACAAAAACATCTTCTTTTATTTCCCCATTTAAAAAGGCACTCTTGACATCCATTTGAAATAGCTTAAATCCTTTATAACATGCAAAGGCTAATAGCACTCTAATGACTTCCAATCTAGCTACAGGGGCAAAAGTCTCCTCAAAATCAATCCCTTCTATCTGATTATACCCCTTAGCAACCAATCTTGCCTTATTTCTCACCACCACACCAGAATCATTCATCTTATTCTTAAAGACCCACTTGGTTCCCACAATAATTTGATTTCTAGGTCTTTCTACTAACTCCCAAACATCATTCCTTACAAATTGATTCAATTCTTCCTGCATAGCTAAAATCCAAAACTCATCCGACAAAGCTTGATTGATGTTGGTGGGTTCAGTCATTGAGATAAAGGCAGAATGGTTTACTTCCTTCCTAAGTCCATGCCTAGTCCTAACACCTTCAGAAGGGTCTCCTAAGATCAGTTCTTTAGGATGACTCGAAGAATATCTCCAATCTCTAGGCAACATGGTTTGAGGTTCTACCCTTTCCTCCAGATTTGTATTTCCAACCCCTTGGGTAACCTCAACAATATCTTCATCTTCTACTTCAGATCTAGACTCCTTAGGATCAGATTCATCAAACACTATATGAGTTGTTTCTTCCACCACCAAAGTCCTCTTATTGAACACCCTAAAGGATTTCCCCACACTTGAATATCCTAAGAACACTCCTTCATCAGATTTGGGGTCAAATTTTCCTAAGGGTGATTTCCCGTTGTTCAAAATGAAAACCTTACAGCAAAAGACATGGAGGTGGGACAGATTTGGAGTTCTACCCTTAATGATCTAATAAGGTGTCTTGTTCAATTTGACTCTCACATTCACCCTATTCAGCACATAATAGGCAGTGTTCACCGCTTCAGCCCAAAAGTATTTTGGAAGTGAATACTCGGCAAGCATGGCTTTAGCGGCTTCCACTAAGTCTTGTTCTTCCTTTCAGCTACCCCATTCTATTGAGGGGTCCTAGGAGATAAAAAATTGTGACTAATCCCTTGATCCTCACAAAAACATCCAAATCTTTCATTTTCAAACTCCCCTCTGTGATCACTATGGATGGTAATAATCTCACATCCTAACTTCTTCTGAATCCAAGTAGAGAAAGTTCTAAACTCATCAAATGACTCAGATTTATGTGACAAAAATTTCACCCAAGTGAACCTCGAATAATCATCTACAATCACAAATCCATAGACTCTCCCCCCTAAGCTGGTAGTGCTAATGGGTCCAAAGAGGTCCATGTGAAGAACTTCTAAAGGTCTGGAGGTGCTAATATCCTTAACAGAGTGAAACGAGGACTGGACTTGCTTCCCCAACTAACAGGCATCACACAGGTGATCCTTAGTGAACTTAAGCTTGGGCACACCTCTAACTAAGTCCTTCTGGGTGACTCTCCTAAGGGTTTTCATACTGGCATGACACAATCTCCTATGCAATAACCAAGACTCATCAGCAGCAGTTTTTAAGCAAATTGAATTATCAGATTTAATGCAACTTACATCCAGCTTGTAGACGTTGTTGATCCTTTGCCCCTGCAAAACAACTTCATCATTTAAGCTTAAAATACAGCAAGTGGGCAGGAATTTGATGCTGTATCCCTTGTCACAAAGTTGACTGATGCTCAACAAGTTATATTTCAGTCCATCTACAAGCAAAACATTATCAATCATAAAATTCTTTGAATCACCAATTATACATGAGCCTACCACCTTCCTGGTGGTGTTATCTTCAAGTGTAACCTTGCCTCCAGCTCTGGCCTCCAGCGAAATGAACTGATTTGCATCTCCAGTCATGTGTCTAGAACATCCACTGTCCAGGTACCACATGCTCTCATGAGATCTTGTGTGAGAGCACACCTACAAAAACATCAAACGTCAGTCTTAGGAACCCAAACAGGTTTGGGTTCCTTCTTATGAAAAGAAGAATGCAATGCATGCGTGCTGTGCTGTGAAACAGGCAGTTTGGGTCTCCACACCTAATGTGTACTACAGTGAACAGTGCAGGTGTGCGAAATGTGTCCTAACATGCCACATGAAAAACATCTCAAAAGTTCTCACACTTTCATTACTTTCTAAATCACATGCTATATCTTTCAATTTCTTAAAGGCAGCTTCTAATTCAACATGTGATATTTTTAATGCATCATGCTCAACAATTAAATCAGAATGCTTTCTATTCAGTTCATTAAACTCATCTAGTAAAGACATGTGATTGCTATCAATAGTGGAATGATCCTTAATCAACACATCATGCTCTTTTTGCAAAGTCAAATAATCTAGTTTCAAACTAGCATGGGTTTTCTTAAGCTTCCTATATGATGCATGAATTTTTTTAGATACTTCAAATAATTAATCGTAAGTAAGCTCACATACCTCTTCCTGGTCTGACTGACCAGGGTGATCATCAGCCATCAGACACAAGTTTGTTTCATCCTCTTCAGCTTCAGTCTCAGAGGAGTCGGATGCAGAGTCTGCCCAGAACGCCTTTTGTATCCTCTTCTTGTCCTTTCTGAACTTTGGTTTCTCCTCAACCTTCTCCTTGCTTGGGTGAGCCTTGAGTGTAGGACAATCCGCCTTTATGTGTCCAGGCTTCCTGTATTCAAAACAAACAGATTCAGATGAACCTTTAAAATTTCTACTGGTCTTACCTTTGTTCCACTTGTGAAAATTCTTATTCTTCTTCCTTAGAAAGCTCTTGAATTGCCTTGTGATTAAGGCAACATCATCGCTATCAGACCCGGAAGTGCTAGCATCTGAATCTTTGGCCTTTAGTGCCACTGTCTTCTCCTTCTTTCGTTCACCTGCATCAAGTTGTCTTTGGTTCACCCCTTGCTCGTAAGCAATGAGTGATCCAAGTAAGCTGTCAATAGAGTAAGTATTTAAATATTTAGATTCTGTGATAGCAGTAATCTTAGCATCGTAAGAAGCAGGCAAACATCTAAGAATTTTGTTCACTCTTTCGTAGTTAGTTAGTTCTCTTCCTAGAGCATGCAAAGAGGTAACGATTTGAGTGAACCTTGTGTACATTTCTGAAATCGTCTCACTAGGTTTCATGCAAAAAAGTTCATAATCATGTAACAAGATGTTTAACCTAGACTGTTTGACTTCAGTTGTACCTTCATATGTTATACACAATCTATCCCAGATTTTTTTACCCGTTGTACAAGTAGAAACATGCATATAGTCTTCAGATTTTAAAGCACAAAAGAAACATTTCAAACGTTTTGCATTTAACTGTGCTAAATCACTATCATCAAAAGTCCAATCTGCAAATGGGAGTTCAGTTTTCACATTATTAATCAATCTAAAAGGTGGTTCGTATCCATCCTTAACTAACATCCACATGCAATAGTCAATCAATTGAAGAAAAGTAGACATGCGTGTTTTCCAAAAATCAAAAGGAATATTATCAAACAACGGTGGTCTTGTAATAGAATAACCTTCAGCAGTATTACGATTGTTACAGTTAGCCATGGATCAAATTCAAAAGTTTTTAAACCTAAATTTTGAATCCCTCTCTGATACCACTTGAAAGTTCGATAGGGATGCTAAGCCCTAGTGAACTAGTCCCGAGGCTAACCAAGAGGGGGGGTGAATTGGTTATTTAAAAATTTCATGAACAACAGAAAAATCTTTTCGATACTTTACAGTGGAAACAAGTAAACAAGAACGAAAAGATCAATCACAGAGATTCACCCAAGCAGTTAATATCAAAAAAGTAAGGTGCAGAACTGAATCAGAAAAGCAAACTAGATTTTATAGTGGTTCGGTCAACTTGACCTATGTCCACTCCCCGGAGCCTCCCCTCAGGGTATTACACTAAACAAAAAGTGTCTCTCCTTTTGCTCCCACAGTAAGGCGGAGAAGCCTGTACAAGACCTCCTTTTTCACCACATGGTGAGGCAGAGAACCCGACCTCCTTTTTCTTCCACCTGAAGCGGGCAGAGAACCCTGGATCTTCTTGCGAATGATACTCCCACGACGAACACCAACTAGACGAAAGACGACGAGCGGAGAAGACAACTCTGATCCGTGCTTGGAGCAACCTTAGTGAATCCCTCACTAACTCCCCCTCACAAGATCTTCTCTCTCTCTCCCAAACTCTCTCTCTCTAGGGTTTCTCTGGAAAGGAAGGTGGAAAAAGATTTTTCTTGTTTCAAAAAAAAGTTCTTTTATAGGAGGGCTTAAAATTTGCCCTAAATCTCAACTGGTCGGCCATGATCATCCAGGACGATCGATAGATCGTCCTGTACGATCAGTTCAAAATCAGTTGTTTCAGCCTGGATGATCTGGCTCTTCTGGACGATCAGTAGAAAAAATTATTCTTATCCTCCCGTACGATCCTGCGATCGTCCGGGACGATTAGTGCAAATCGAGAAATATCGTCCAGAAGACAGTTCGGGTCGTCCAGAGAAACTTGTGCTGGACGACCAAAAAATGACTTGATCGTCCAGGTCGATAGGGATATCGTCCTGTACGATTAGTTCAAAAAGTGCCCAAATTGTCCTATACATAGTTCAGGTCGTACAGCTGAGATGCACTAGACGATCATGATCGTTCGGGATGATCCTGCGATCGTCCAAGATGATATGATCGTATCAATCAGAAATAAATTGTTTTCCTTAATTGCCAGATTAAATTAGGCATGATTGTACTGAATCGTCTAGGACGATACACGTATCGTCCGGGACGATCAGACCAAATAACTTAAAATAAAAACTTACCTAACTTGATCTGGCGGCTGAGAATTTTTGATTTGAGAATATCATCCCGTACGATCCAGAGATCATCCAGGACGATCGGCTTAATCAGACCCTCTTAACTTAGTCGCCCTAATTAGGGTTTTTATTTTTACCTGATCGTCTAGGACGATGTGAATATCGTCTCGGACGATCTGAACAAAAATGAACAGAAACTCTAATTCACTCAAGCTCTCCCCCTGAGTGTGTGTGTGTAAGGTTACTTAGCTGGGGGATCAGTTACATTACAATTGACTCAAGAAAAAGAAAAACAGTATATTGGACACACTTGGACCCGATCTTGAGTTGGCTTGAGTGGCTCGTGATCTTTTATGCCTGATACGGGTTAGCAAAGCAAAACACAATAGAAATATGTTTGTCATCATCAAAATCGTATTTGCAACACAATCTAATTAGCATTTAAGACTTCTCTTAGGACACCTCAACAGCCTATTGAACTAGTTGACTAGTCAACAAATCTTCAAATGGGAATTGGAGGGGTCAAAGTGGTCAAAAACCCCATTCAAACCTAAACCCATTTAATCACTCCAACTCCAGCAAGTTTAAGTGTTCTCTAGAAGCTTCTTAAGTCATTTTTAATCCATGGATTAATCCTTAAACCAGCCATAATCAAAATCATGTGCCAAAAGGACAAAGACACCTTTCCACATCATTGTCCTTTGGTATCTTTGATTCTCCTGCTCCCTAACAAACTTGGGACATTTGTCAAGCATCCAGAACCCCAATAAGTTAATCCTAGCCATCCATTTAGGCTGGGGAGGATTCAATAGGTTAAAAACCTAAAAATCAAGATCATTCCTCTTCAAAAACCTTCTCTCACTTGATTTCTCTCCTCCAGTGCTATTCCAGCTCTCAAAAACTCTCAAAAATCTTCTCCAGACATTTCTATAGCTATCTCAAGCCTTCCCCCACCAGATCCTAGTCTCTAAACCATCATTGGTGAAGGGAGAGGGAGCTAGAGAGATAAAGAGGGTTTTTCAAGTTAATTCAAGATCCAGCCAGAATCAGGTCCTGAGCTCTCCATCAAAGTTGTAGGGGGCTTCTCCAGGAGCAAAAGAAGCCCAAAATCTCAAAAATCCAACGGCTAGATTGTGAGTTATTCCAGTTTTAAGTTTAAATTTAAAATTGAAACTGTAGCAAATCCACAGTGCATGGAGCCCTCAAACTCCAGACATTGGAAGATTATGCTACCATGAATCTATGTTTCAAATTTCATGAATTTTGGTTGAGTATTTTATGAGTTATGGGCATTTCAATATTCAGTTCAATTTTGAACTAACAACTCTAGTTTAATCCTGACCGTCCGATCGCGGTTAACGTGCGATCAGACGGTCCACAGCGCGTCAAACAGTTCATTCATTCGACGGGTTTCGAACGCGGGTTGGCGTGTGTTCGTGGATGGCGACGTGGCTGTTTCCTGGCCGTTGAATTATTGCGATCGTTTTCGACCGTCGGATCTAATATCCGACGTGTTTAAGTGAGATTCTCATACGCTGACGCGTGGCACTTGACGCGGCGCAGCGCCGCCGTCACCCCAATCATTGCTAATGATTGGATCAAACGGCGGCGGCGGCTAATTTATTTTAAAATTGAATTAAAATTATTTAAATGCCCATAAACTTTAAAAATCCATAAAAAATTCATTTTTTATCCAAATTTTGCATGTAATACCTTTGTGGATTCAGGGTGAAGAGCTCTATCATTTAAAAATAATTTCATTGAGTTTTGATATACCTACCAGAAGTTATTTGATTAATATTAAATTTAAGCTTTATTTATTTAAACCTTTTATTGTCATCCATTTGGGATCAATTTTGGCAGGGGATAATCATAGGATATCTTCTATGTTCTTTGATTTTTCTTGCCCTAATTGAGCATATGATTGAGCTCTATGGAATTTCCTATTATATGGGTCAACTTTTAACCCAAATAATTAAAAATTCATTTCACCCTATGCATGTGTATTTAAACTTTAATTTTGTTGTGGTGTGATTGTTTTGGTGTATTCTAAGGGTTAGTGACCTTGATTCAAGCCCATTCAACTTCGTGTCACCTAAGGAAAATAAGTAAGGATAAGGGCTAGATAACTTAGAAAATTTCTAGGAAATTCTACACACACCCATTAGGGGTGAAACTTGAAAACATTAAACCTAGTGGCATTCAATACCTTAGGTTCAAATTTCACCCAATTTGGAGCCCTTTAGGTCAAAAAAATAAACAAATCAAAATTAACCCCTTAATTAAGCATTTTAACTTCAAAAAAATGTAATAAATCAACATTAAATCCAAAAATTACATGTAATACCTCAAACTATCCAAAATTAAATCCTTAATCAATGAAAAATAAAATTCCCTTTACTGGACTTCAAAATTAAGTTTAATTTAAGTTTAATTGAAATTTAATATTTAATTAATTTAATTAATTAAAAATAATTAAAAATTCCAAAAAAATTTCAAACACTTGGAGATCACTCCTTAGGTCATTCCTGACCTTTGGAGTTGATTTCAAGGAGTTTTGAGGTTATTTGGATTCAAATCATAAAAACGGCCTTAATTAAGCTAATTTTGAAAATTTAATAAATATTCAAAACTTTGAAAATTCATAACTAATTCAAATAAACTCCAAATTAAGAAAACTCAAAGGCATATGACTCATCATAAGGTCTAATATTTATCAAAAATATTAAGTTTCTAGAAATCAATCAATTTTGAAAAAGTCAACTTTTGGTCAAACCTAGTTCAAATTCAAGTCAAGACTTTAAACCTTCATAATAAAATCTAGAAAATTCCAATTTCAGTGTACTTACTATCTAACAGATCGTATTAAGGTCTAGTATTTTAATAAAATATTAATATTCCAAAAAACACTTTAAATCAAAAAGTATATTTTTGACCCCTTAATTAAATCTTTAAAATAATCCAGAAAATTCCAAAATTCAATAAATTATTCAAAATTCCAGAAAACATCAATTTAACTATAAAACCAGCAACCAATCAACTCTAATTAAATTTTAATTAAATTCTAACCTTAATCAAACTCAAATCATTTAATTATACCGGGTACCACTAGGTAACCCAGGCCTACGAGCCTATTAAATTAGCCCTAAGGAAGGTGAAATAAACTTCACGGCCTCAGTGCGCAACAAAGGTTGTATCCAACAAACAATCAAAATTAAATTTAAAATTAATTTCAAATCATTAAGATTTAAACTCAAATTAAAACTCCCTTAAGCCTTCAACCAACTAGAACATCAAACAACTTCAATCAAGTGCCTATTTAGGACATATCAAAACCACACAGCCTACCTCACACACTTTAGATGGTTTGCTAGGACAACCAACTCTAGTCTTAGGCTAGGCCAGTGTTTACTTTTTTGCTACTTGCGTGTGCCAGATTTTTTGTGGTTTTTATTGCATGCTGGTTGCTAGATTTAAGTAATTAATATTGATGTGAATGTTTATTTATTTACTGCACTTTGTGTTAATTTGATTGTACGTTAGATCTACCCCTAGGTTAGGGATCATTTATACTAATTCAATCTTATGCAGGTGACCTTGCTCATGCAAAGCATTAAATAAAGGGGGCAAAAATCATTAATATTAAAATTGCACATGTGCTCCAGAAATTTGCTTAAGTCCCCCTTTAATAATTAAAAGAGCATGGCCAAGTGTGGCTGGTTTGAGTATTTTTAATTTTCAAATATATTAACTGCTTGGGATGTCAAATATAAACTGCTGATTATTAGGATAACCTTGTAGGCTGTTGAGTCTAGATTTTTAATTTCTATGGATGTAATTTGATTTAAATTGAGTTGTAAATTGTTAAGTGTTTTGAGAATGGGATATTTAAAGTATCCAATTTGGAATTTAAAGAGGAAGAGACATCCCTTAGGGGAGAGTCTCTTTCCATTTGGAGATCTAAATTTGGATGATCTCAAATATCCAAAGAGAAAAGATAACCCCCTTTCAAGGGAGAGTTTCTTTTCATTCGGACATCCGGATCCGACGATCCAAGGAGTTACAAGAAGATGAAGAACTGAAGAACGAGAAGACCCATTCTCAAAGTCACTTGAGTCTTAGGAGTAGAATCCGGGTTGTAGTCAGTGGTACCCGACCACTTTACTTTCCTGCAGACCCTGGGTTGTATAATTAAGTGGCACTTGCCACATGGACATTCAGTTTGAGTACTTATTTAATTGATTTAATTATTTAATTAATTTGATTACCTGATATTGATTGCGATTAAGGACCCACATGCTTTTAATAGTTTATTTGGCAATTATTGCATGCTAATTTTATTTTAGCCTGGAATCCGATCGGAGGCTCGTGAGGGTACGGTCATAAACTATTTCTACTTAAATAAAATTTAAAAACTTTAAGCTCAGGTAGTAACTCTAACGCTGCTAAGAAGTAAGCCCAGACTCACCGGGAGTTTTTCATGCATTCATATTGAATCTTCTCTACCGTGTTAGGCACCTCCCTGCCTGCAGGTTTTGGCAGACCACCTGACCTATTAGGGTACAGTTCTATCCAAGGAGATGTTGTGCAATCTCTAGGATAAAACCTATTTTTAAGCCTGATTTTAAAACTGCTACATTTTGATTTAAGCATTTCATCCAGTCAACTAGCATGCATTGCATTAGATACAAATTAATTTTGAGTCTAAATATTTAATTGTATTTTTAGCTTAAGCATCTCACCCAACATAAGTTAAGGGGTCAATTAGGAATCTGCTCTAGATGTCGACCCCAACTCCTCAAACTCAATCTTAAATAACGTCCCTAACCACTCTACATTTAAAAGACTTGACTCATGGTTTTAAAGTGTTTAGGTGGTTTAGCTGGCTCCCCAATCCAGGCCGGGGTAAGTCCAGATTGCATTGTATTAGCTAGGTTCTGGGTCACTGATTTTCAGTACCCACTTTAGATTTAGGATCTGAGGTAGATTTTCAATCTTAAGACCTCAACATCCGGGAATCTAACTCCAACTTTCTAATAAAATCAATCACTTAAACATCAAATCTATTTCCATCAAATTCAAGCCCAACACTTAATAGGTTCGGGTGTTTCTGAAGCAATTCAGAATCTCAAAGCACCTCTTACTCTTCTTCCTTTAACTCCAGAAATAACTGTTCAAATTTGATCCAGTCCCTATTGAACTTCCAACTCTTAACATCCCTTGATATCAAACTTTGAATTCTTAAATAAAATTTGTATCGCTATTTTAATCGAGAGTATTCGTAGGAAATTTTCTGGTTTTCTACGATGTAATTAACTACGAGGGCTTGCGCTCGTAGGAGATTTAGAAACCTAGACCTGATTTCAAAATCAAGTTTTCAAAACCTTCAATTAATTATCTTTGGGAAATTCAAACCTAACGATCATTATCGTCATCTCCAAACGATCAATAGTGATTGATAACTTCTTTCTTTAGAAAGATATATCAATCACTATTGTAAGTTTGATTATGAGATCAATGATCCTCTTATCCAAATTATTGTAGTTAAATATTCGATTGAATACTCATTTTGATCCTTCAGGGTCATATGTAGTTTCTTTCTTAAATTCAACTACGATAATCTGGATAAATTTAAAGCTTTGAAATTTGAACCCATTAGGGAATGATATGTTCACCTCTCGAGGTAATTTATCATTCATAATGAGCGTTCAATTTTAGAATTAAAAATTCTAGAAATTAAATATTTCCCAAAGAAAATTAAATCTTTTTCAAAACAAATTATATTTTTCAATCAAACACCTGACTCCTAAGCACTCTGCATTCTGACTTCTAACTATAAAACTTCCATATCTTTAATTAACAACTCCTCTGGAGTTAATATGTAATTTACTTATTCTCTAGAATTTTTGCTTAAGGCATCAGCCACCACATTAGCCTTGCTTAGACAATACTGTATGTAAAGAACATAATCTTTTATTAATTCCAGACATCTTCTCTGTCTCACATTCAATTCCTTTTGAATAAAAATATACTCTGAACTTTTATAATCTATGAATATTTCACATATCACTACATATAAGTAATGTCTCCAGATTTTTAAGGCTAAGACAACCACAGCCAACTTTAAATCAAGTGTGGGATAATTCTTTCGTGTGGCTTTAACTATCTGAAAGCATATGCAATCACCTTTCTATTTTGCATTAAAATGTAGCTTAACCCTTTTAAAGAAGCATTATTGTATAATTAAAAGCCCTCTATTCCATATGGAATTATCAGTACTGGTGTAGATGTTAAACTTTTCTTCATTTCTAAAAATCTTTGTTCATATTCATCAGTCCATTCAAATTTAATATCCTTTTGTGACAATCTAGATAAAGGCAAAGTAATTTGAGAAAAGCCCTTTACAAATCTTCTATAATAACCTGTTAATCCAAAAAAGCTCCTAACTTTAGTCACATTAGTGGGACTTGACCATTCTGGTACACCTTTCACCTTTTATGGATCCATTGATATGCCTTCACCACTAATAATGTGTCCCAAGAAGCAAACTTCTCTCAACTAAAATTCACATTTAGAACTTAGTGAATTATTTGTGTTGCCTTAGTAATCCCAAAATAACTCTCAAATGATCTACATGTTCTTCATCATTCCTAGAGTAAACTAAAATTTTCATCTATAAAATAATTACAAACTGATCAAGATAAGGCCTGAAAATTATATTCAGCATATCCTTAAATATTGTCGGGGCATTTGTTAGTCCAAAAAGAAAAATCTTTTTTTATCTTTTTAAATATTTTAACACTAAACAACTTAAGTGGAAGCAGATACCAAAATCAGAGATTTCAACCATAAAACAAATCATAGAAAAGTGCAAAAAATTTTATAGTGGTTCGATCAAATCTGACTTACGTCCACTCCTAGAATCTCCCTTTCTAGGTATTGCACTAATAGTTAGGGTCTCTCCTTTTGCCCCCACAGTAAGGCGGAGAAGCCCTTATAAAATCTTTCCACTGACCCATTGATGCAGAGTACCTTGAATCCTTTTTCATCCTCTTGGTGAACGCATAGAACCTGGAATCCTTTTACTCCCACCTGGAGTTGGCAGAGAACCAGAAGAATCCTTTTACTCCCTCCTGGAGTAGGCAGAGAACCTGGATTTGATGCTGATGATGGTCTCCCTAGATCCACCAAGAACTAAGGATGAAGAAGGAAGAAGATGATTTAATCTTTTCTTGGAGCAACCTTTGTGAATCCCCTCACAAACTCTCCCTCATAAGAGCCTCTCTCTCTCTTAAAGACTATCCTTCTTCTTTTCTAAGCTCTCTTGGGTTAGAACATCAGAAAAAGATTTTCTTACCAATAATTAGGAGAACTTAAATAGGAGGTTTCAAAAATAGCCCTAATTTTCAATTTGGCGGCAAAGATCATCCAGGATGATTCACATATCATCCTGTATGATTAGTACAAAATAGTCCTTTCAACCAATATGATCGGCATTACTATGTACGATCAGTTTAAGTATTCAAAAAAATCATCCCGTATGATCTTTTTATCATCCTGGAAGATTAGTTCATGAGTGGTTATTTATCATCTAATATGATGGCTAGCGATTAATTATTGTCCCATATAGCACACAATTCATCTAGCACGATGCCTAATGATTAATTATCATCCCATGTAGTAGACGGGACATCCCATACAAAGTAGAGGTTTTGTCCAGGATGATTAGTTAAAAAAGTTATAGTTTTCATCCTGTACGATGGGTGATGATTAATTATCATACCATGCAGTGCTTAGATCATCCAGGATGATTGTCTCCAATCATCCTGTACGATTTGATTGATCAATTTAAGTATAATTAATCCCTTAATCAAAGGATTATTTTAGGCATGATTGTCATAAATCATCCAGGATAATATAGATCGTCTTGTATGATAAGAACAAATTTAGAATTATGAATTCTTGCCTAAATTATGATTGGCAACTATTTGTTTCAATTTGTACTAATCGCTCTATATGATATAAATCATCTGGGATAATTAGTTAAGCAAACTTAATAATCAGGGATGCCCTAATTAGGGTTTTTATTTTTAACTAATCATCTAGTATGATTTAGAATCATCCTTATGATATAATAAAAAACTTGAAAACTCTCTAACTCATCAAATTTCTCCCCTTTAGTGTGTGTGTACAAGATAACTTGGCTTCAGGATCCATCATAATATATTTGACTCAAGAAAAGGTAAAAGTTGCATTGGAATACAAATTACAGACTGACTCAATCCTAGTCTATATGATCTTAAGCTGATTGACATTCCAAGTGAACCTGTGGACCTGAAAGGCTAGTGAGCAGGGCAAACAAAAATAAATATGCAAGAATAGTAGAAAAAAAGAAATAATAATATTTATTACCATCAAAATCACTGTACTTGGGCCCAAATTTGCAACAATATCCCCCTTTTTGATGATGGCAAACATTACTATAAAAAATTTCAAAGCCAGGAAAATTTTTATTTTTGTTGTTTTCTTCTTTTTTTTTAATATTTTTTTGAATGAGACATAAAAAAATAGAATAGAAATAGAACAAAACTAATTTCACTAAAACATAAGTAAATGACATATTAAGCAACAAACTACGCAACCAACATACTACTCCCCCTTTTGACATCACAAAAAGGAGGAATTTTTTTTAAATCAATCAATCTCGAATAAATGATAAATTTCTCTTAATTTTTAGATTTAAAAACCAATAAGAATGAAATGACATGCTGAAATCTTGAAAAAGTTAGAAAATTGATACCCCACCTTATACACCTTACAGGTTAAAATTCTGCTTAAATAAAAATCTAATTCAAAAATAAAAAATTAGGTAAGAAAACTGATCCTTTCAAACTTCGTTTCAAAAAAATATATGATAAAATAGTATTGCAAAGTAAAAAATCAGGAATCATGATTTTCAATCTCAAGTGTTTAAAGATATAAAGTGGCACATAGATTCTTCTAAGATTTTTAAAGACTTGAAAGAGAAAGAAGCTTATTTCTTTGCTGGCTCATTTTATGCCTCTTTTTTAGTTTTTTGGTGTACTTTATGTATCTTTTGATTTTTTATATACTTTGTATATCCTGCAATTAATTGTGAATATTATGCATCTTTTCAGTGTTGGGCTCATTTTGTGCCTCTTTTTATTTCTTTAGTGAGATTGCCTCCTTTCATAACCTCTAAAGACTCTCAGTTGTGAGATTATTTTTCATATATAAGAGAAGAAAAAACTCACTCTCTAATATAAGAAAGAGCAAGTCATAAAATAGAATCATACTCATATGATAAATGCAATCACCAGATTAAGAAAACATAAAAGAGATTCAATGATTTGGAATACTATTCATATGAGATAGATTACTATAAGAATATAAAGTAGATCTCTCTTTCAAAGTCTAATTTTTTTATTTTGAAAAGATTTTGATTTAAAAAAAAAAAGATATACCATTAAAGGAGTTAGAGGAAGAGAAATAACAATCAATATTTCTTCCTTTAACAATTTAAGAGGAGTCAGTCATTGCTTATAAGCTTTTAAATTAAAATAAGGCAAAATCTCATTTAAATAATAAGTTCATCAGTAAAAGTGAGCAGTGATCTGATTCTTAAAATATTGATGGAAAAAAAACATCAGGAAATTAAAAACATAAAACAAAAACACATAAAAATAAATTAACAAATAAATCAAATAAAACACTAAGAGCAGAAACATAAATAGAAAGCATCATTTTCAAGCATGAATATCTATCACACCTAATCTGGTTCTTAAGGTGCTAAAGGTTTCAAAGGCCAATAGTTTTATGAAGATATATGTTAGCTGGTTTTTAGTGGCTACACGGTGTAGCTCTATGTCTCCTTTGGTAACATGGTTCCTAGTGAAGTGGTACCTATATCGATGTGTTTGGTCCTGGAGTGTTGGATTGAATTATTTGAAATACAAATTGCACTAGTATTATCACATAGGACTAGAATTCTACCTACAGGAACCCTTAAATCCATAATTTGTTACTTTAACCAAAGGACTTGGGCTACATAACTTTCTAAGGCTATGCACTCAGTTTCAGTACTGGACAGGGCAACTAAGTTCTATTTTCTACTAGATTAGGAGACTAAGGATTATCCTATGAATTAATATGTCCTAGAAGTACTTTTTCTATCAACTCAACATCCTCTAAAATTTGAGTCAGAATATCCTATAATTTTAAAAGAGGTACTTTTCCTAGGATACTAAATTCTTAAGTCTTGGGTCCCTAAGAGATATCTAAAGATTCTTTTAATAGCAGTCAGGTTGGACTCCTTTGGATTAGCCTGAAATCTTATACAAAGATAAACACTAAATATAATATGAGGTCTACTAGTAGTCAAGTAAAGAAGTGAGCCAATTATTCCTCTGTATTTCTTTTGATTAACAGATTTCCCATTTGAATCCTTATCTAATTAAATAGTGGTACTCATGGGAGTGTTGATTGGCTTGGCTTTATCTATCTCAAACTTCTTAAGGATGTCCTTAATATATTTTGACTGACTAGGGAAAGTTCTATCATCCTTCTTTCTTATACAAAATCTAAGAAAGTAAGTCAGTTCTCCCATCATACTCATTTCAAATTCCTTACTCATTATTTTTAAAAATTCATCACAGAGTTTTGTTACGAATCTGGATTCAAGGATTATAATTTTGATGATAACAAACCTTATTATTTCTTGGTTGAGTGTATAACCTTTCAGGTTCACAGGATCAATTGCAATTCAAGCTAGCTCAAGATCGAGTCAGTATGTTTATGTTTCAGGTTCAATGTACTTTTTCATTTTTCTTGAGTCAAGTGTAATGTAACGGATCTCTAAGCTAAGTAACCTTATACACACACATAGAGAGAGAGCTAACAATTTTTTACTTAAATTAAAATTTTTCTTACAGAATCGTACTGTATAATTTTCAATTATACTGTATGATTTTCCATTTAAACCTAGGGTTAATGGCTAATTCAGGATGATTAGGTTTATAAACTAATCATACTGTACGATCCATATTGTACTGTATGATTTATTTCAACATGAAAAATCCTAGCCGCTTGGACTATTTTAGTAAGTTTTGAATTTTGATTTTTTGAACTAATCGTACTGTATGATTACGATCGTACTGTATGAACATTTTAAATCTTGCCAAAATTATCCCCCATAATCAGACAATTAAATTATGGTTTCCTAATTACACTTGATCATACTGTATGATGTAAATCATACTGTATAATGAACAGAGATAATTTTATTCGTCCCATGTATCATACCAGATGAAACCACATATTTTTGTACTGAATCATACAGGATGATGTTCTGAAAATAAACTAATCATACTGTACGAAGAGTACAGTGTGGGATGATGAATAGAGATGATTTTGTTCATCCCATGGGTCGTCCCGTATGAATAATTGAAAATAAAAGGATCGTATAGTACGATCTATGGATCGTACTGTATGATGTTCGTAAAATTTATAAAATATTCATTTGCATTCATACTGGATGAAACTATTTTTGAACTGATCGTACTGTACGATATAGGATCATACTATATGAACAGAATCATCAAATTAAATTTTAAGGCAATTTTTGAGCCCTCCTATTTAAGATCTCTTTTGTTCAATCATTGAAATCTTTTGCCATTTTTCTTGCCAGAGAGAACCTTGAGAGAGAGAGAGAGAGAGAGCTTGGGAGAGATAGAGAGGATCTTGTGAGGGGGAGTTTGTGAGGTGTTCACAAAGGTTGCTCCAAGCAGGGATCTAAGCCATCTTCTCTGGTCGCCATCTCTTGTCTTATTGGTGTCTCTGTGGTAGGATTGTCTGCAAGAAGATTCAGGTTCTCTGCCTGCTTCAGGAGGAAGTGAAAGGAGTCCAGGTTCTTTGCCTCATTAGGTTGGTGGAATGGAGTTTTGTACAAGCTTCTCCACCTTACTGTGGGAGCAGAATGAGAGTCACTTAGTGTTAGTGCAATACCCGGAGGGGAGGCTCCGGGGAGTGGATGTAGGTCAAGTTGGCCGAACCACTATAAAATTTGGTGTGTTCTTTTTTATTATCTTTCACTTTTATTTTTTTGTTGATGATCATGTGATTGTGATTATTATTCTATTATTATTGAACATCTGCACATCATCATGAAACTGTAATTATTTTTAAAATATTCAAAAAGATTTTTCTAAATCATTTTCTATCACGAATTTCTAAAATAACCAATTCACCCCCGCCTTCTTCGTTAGCCTCGGGACTAGTTCACAAGGGCTTAACATCTCTAACAAACATTCAAGTGGTATCAGAGCGGGATTCATAAAATCTAATTTTGAAAAACTTTTAAATTTGATCCATGGCTAACTTTGGTAATAGAAATACAGTTGAAGGTTATTCCATCACTTATCCACCTTTTTTTGATAACATACCTTTTGATTTTTTGAAAACTTGCATGTCCACTTTTTTGTAATCTATTGATTATCGCATGTGGATGCTCGTTAAAGATGGTTATGAAGCACTATTTAGACTTGTTAAAGGCGTTATAATTGAAATTCCTTTTACTGAATGGACATTTGATGATTGTGATTTAGCATAACTGAATGCAAAATACTTGAACTATTTTTTTGTGCTTTAAAATCTGAAGATTATATGCGTGTCTCTACCTACACGGCTGGTAAAGAAATCTGGGATAGATTGTGCATTACCGATGAAGGTACATCTAAAGTTAAACAGTCTAGATTAAACATACTGCTTCATGACTACGAACTCTTTCACATGAAACCTAGTGAGTCCATATCTAACATGTACACTAGGTTCACTCAAATTGTCACCTCCCTTCATGCCTTAGGAAGAGAGCTTACTAATTATGATAAAGTTAACAAGATTTTGAGATGTTTGCCTTCTTCCTATGATGCCAAGATAACTGCGATCACTTAATCTAAAGATTTGAATGCTTATTCTATTGATAACTTACTTGGATCACTCATTGCTTACGAGCAAGGGGTGAACCAAAGACAGCTTGATGCAGCTGAGAAAAAGAAAGAGAAAACTATGGCGCTGAAGGACAATTATACTGACACTGATTCTTCCAAGTCTGATAGCGATGATGTTGCCTTAATCACTAGGCAATTCAAAAGCTTTCTAAGGAAGAAATATAAGAACTTTTAGAAGTGGAAAAAAGGTAAGTCAAGCAAAAACTTCAAAGGTTCATCTGATATTATTTGTTTTGAATGCTGGAAGTCTGGATATATAAAGGCTGATTATCCTACACTTAAGGCTCACCCAAGCAAGGAGAAGGGTGAGGAGAAACTCAAGTTCAGGATGGATAAGAAAAAGATTCAAAAGGCTTTCTAGGTGGATTTAGCATCCGACTCCTCTGAGACTGAAGCTAAAGAGGAGACTATGAACTTGTGTTTGATGGCGGATGATTATCCTGGTCAGTCCGACCAAGAATAGGTATGTGAGCTAACCTATGATCAATTACTTGAAGTTTCTGAAAAGATCCATTCATCATATAGGAAACTTAAGAAAATACATACTAGCTTGAAATTGGAATTCTGAAACTTGGAAAAAGAGCATAAAGTTTTGATTAAGGATCATTCTACGCTTGATAGCAATCACATGTCATTACTTGATGAATTTGATGAGTTGAATAAAAAGCATTCTAATTTGATTATTGAGCATGATTCATTAAAGCATCGTATGTTGAATTAAAAATTGCATTCAAGAAATTAGAATCTTATGCATCTAATTTAGATAGTGATGAGCATTATTTGAAATTATAAGTCTCAAAAAGAAAAATGAATTTGAAAGTATAAAAATTAGTGCTTTTGAGAAAAATGAAATGCCTCCTACTTTTGCATAATTTTATGCACCTCCATCATTTGAAGAATCTAAATCAAAATCATCAAAATATATTTCATTCAAACCTAGGAAGAGGCACTATCACCCACGTAGATTAGTTAACCCTTTTCCTGGTGTTAGATGTTTTTCTTGTGGCATGCTAGTACTATCTCTCACACCTGCACTATTCACCATAGTACACATTGGGTGTGGAGGCCCAAATTTCATGCTTCATAGCACATCATACATGCATTACATTCTTCTTTTCATAAGAAGGAACCCAAACTTGTTTGGGTTCTTAAATCTGACGTTTGATGATTTTATAGGTGTGCTCTCACACAAGAGCTCGTGAGAGCATGTGGTACCTGGACAGCGGATGTTCAAGACTTATGACTGGAGATGTAAATCAATTCATTTCATTGGAGGCTAGGGCTAGAGGCAAGGTCACTCTTGGAGACAACACCAGCAGGAAAGTGGTAGGTGTAGGTATAATCAAAAGCTCCAAGAACCTTTTGATTGAAAATGTTTTACTTGTAGATGGACTGAAACACAATCTTCTCAGCATCAATCAACTTTGTGACAAAGGGTTCAACATTAAGTTCCTGGAAAACACATGCATTATAAGCTTAAATAATAATATTATTTTACAAGGCAAGAGGATCAACAACATCTACATGCTTAATTTAAATAATATTGAATGTGCTGCTTCATTTTGCTTAAAAACTGCAACTGATGAGTCTTGGTTGTGGCACAGGAGATTATGCCATGCCAGCATGAAAACCCTTATAAGAGTCACCGAACAGGACTTAGTTAGAGGTGTCCCCAAGCTTAAGTTCACTAAGGACCACCTGTGTGATGCCTGTCAGCTAGGGAAGCAAGTCCAATCCTCTTTCCACTCTATTAAGGATATCAGCACCTTTAGACCTTTAGAAGTCCTTCACATGGATCTCTTTGAACCCATTAGCACTACCAACTTAGGGGGGAAAGTCTACAGATTTGTGATTGTTGATGATTACTCAAGGTTCACTTGGATTAGATTTCTATCACATAAGTCTAAGTCATTTGATCAATTTAAATATTTCTCCACTTGGATTTAAAAGAAGTTAGGTTATGAGATCTTGACCATCCATAATGATCATGGTGGGGAGTTTAAAAATGTGAGATTTGGAACCTTCTATGAGGAGCAAGAGATTAGCCACAACTTTTTAGCTCCTAGGACCCCTCAGTAGAATGGGATAGCTAAACTAAAGAACATGACCTTAGTGAAAACTGCTAGAGCCATGCTTTCTAAATATTCACTTCCAAAATACTTTTGGGAAGAAGTGGTGAACATAGCCTGTTATGTGCTGAATAAGATAAATGATAGATCCAAACTGAATAAGATACCCTATAAGATCATTAAGGGTAGAACTCCAAACCTGTCCCACGTCCATATCTTTGGCTATAAGGTCTTCATTCTGAATAATGAAAAATCATTCTTAGAGAAATTTGACCCAAAATCTGATGAAGGAGTGTTCTTAGGGTATTCTAGTGTAGGGAAATCCTTTAGGGTCTTTAACAAGAGGATTTTGGTGGTGGAGGAGACTACTCATGTGGAATTTGATGAATCTGATCCTAAAGAGTTTAGAGCTGAGGAAGAAGATGAAGTAGGAGAGATTACCTAAGGAGTTGAAATTTCAAATTTGGAGGAAAGGGTAGAACCTCAAAACACTTTGCCTAGAGATTGGAGATATTCTTCGAGTCATCCTAAAGAACTAATCTTAGGAGACCCTTCTAAAGGTGTTAGAACTAGGCATGGACTTAGGAAGAAAGTAAACCATTCTGCCTTTATCTCAATGACTAAACCCACCAACATCAATCAAGCCCTTTCTGATGAATTTTGGATCTTAGCTATGCAAGAGGAATTGAATTAATTTGTAAGGAATGATATTTGGGAGTTAGTAGAAAGATCAAAGAATCAAAGTGTAGTGGGAACCAAATGGGTGTTTAAGAATAAGATGAATGATTCTGGTGTGGTGGTTAGGAATAAGGTAAGATTAGTGGCTAAGGGGTATAACCAAACAGAAGGGTTTTATTTTGAGGAGACCTTTGCCCCTGTAGCTAGATTGGAAGCCATTAAAGTGCTGCTAGCCTTTGCCTATTATAAGAGATTTAAGCTTTTTCAAATGGATGTCAAGAGTGCCTTTTTAAATAGGGTAGTAAAGGAAGATGTCTTTGTAGAGCAACCCCAAGGTTTTAAGAGTTTCCAATATCCTAATCATGTTTACAAATTAAAAAACTTTACATGGATTGAAAAAGGCACCCAGAGCTTGGTATAAGAGGCTTAGCATATTCCTATTAGAAAGAGAGTTTGTTAAGGGTAGCGTCGACACCGCCCTTTTCTGAGGAAAGTAGGAGATAATTTACTCATTATCTAGATCTATGTTGATGATATACTTTTTGGATCTTTTGATAAAAACTTATGTGATGATTTTTCTAAAGTAATGAGAAAGGAGTTTGAGATGAGTATGATGGGAGCATTATCTTATTTTTTGGGATTTAGCATAAGGCAAATGGATGATGGAACTTTTATCAATTAATCAAAGTATATTAAGGACATCTTGAAGAAATATGAAATGGATAAAGCCAAGCTAATAAACACTCCCATGAGTTCTAGTGTCCAGTTAGACAAGAATTCAAATGGAAAATCTGTTGATCAGAAGAAGTTCAGAGGAATAATTGGATCATTACTTTACCTGACTGCTAGCCGACCTGATATCATGTTTAGTGTTTGTCTTTGTGCTAGGTTTCAAGCTGATCCTAAGGAATCCCACCTGACTATAGTTAAGAGAATCCTCGGATATCTCTTAGGGACCCCAACCTTAGGAATCTGGTATCCTAGGTACAGCACTTCTTTTGAGATTATTTAATATTCTGATTTTGATTTTGCAGGGTATAGGGTAGATAGAAAGAGCACTTCTGGAACTTATCAATTCATAGGACAGTCTTTAGTCTCCTGGTCCAGTAGAAAATAGAACTTAGTTACACTTTTCACTGCTGAAGCTGAGTACATTACCTTAGGAAGTTGTGTGGCCCAAGTCCTTTAGTTGAAGCAACAAGTTTTGGATTTAGAATTACTTGTTGGCACAATTTCAGTTCTATGTGATAACACTAGTGCCATCTACATCTCTAAGAATCATATCCAACATTCAAGAACCAAACACATTGACATAAGGCATCACTTTATTAGGAACCATGTTACAAAATGCGACAAAGAGCTACACTATGTAGCAACTAAAAATCAACTAGCTGACATCTTTACTAAACCAGTGGCCTTTGACTCATTCAGCATTTTAAGGACCAGACTAGGTGTGATTAACATAAATGCATGAATCTGATGATTACTAATAAAAATGTTTCTATTTTTTTATTTCTTTCTCTTAGTTTTTTTATTTGATTTGACTGTTAGTTTATTTTAGCATTCTTTCCCTGCTAATTTTCAGTTATTTGATTTGCTTATCAGATTTGGTTAATTCCTGCTGATTTTTATTTGTGAATTTTCATTTGAGTGTTTTTCTTCTTTTATTTATTTACTATTTATTCCTTTCAAAATCAGATCACTACTTACTACTGCTGATAAACTGGATTTCTGACTGAGAGTTTTTGCTTTATTTTTGTTTGGAAGCTTGTAAGCAGTGATTGACTCCTCTGAATCAGTTAAAGGGAAGAAATATTGATGATTGTTTCTCTTCCTCTAACTCCTTTAACGGTGCATTATTTCTTTTGGATAAAAATCTTCTTCAAAATTAAAAAGTTGATTTTTGAAATAGAGATCTATTTTATCATCCTATAGTAATCAACCTCATATGAATAGTGTTTTCAAAGCTTTGAATCATTATTATGGTTTTCTTAATCAAGTGATTGCACTTATCATATGTAGTATGGTTTTTCTCTGTAGATTACTCCTCCTTACTATAGAGAGTGAGTTTTGTCTTCTCTTATGTCTGGAGGGTAAGTTCATAATTGAGATTCTTTAACGGTTATAAAAGGAAGCAAGATTGTAAAAAGTAAAGAAAAAAAGGGGGGCACAAAATGGGCCAAAAATGAAAAAATGCGCAATCACGCCAAAAATTAGAAAGATACATAAAGTGTATCAAAAATCAAAAAATGTGCAAAGTGTGCCAAATAAATTGAAAAAGAGGCATAAAATAAGCCCACAAAGATATAAGCTTTCTTCCCTTTAAGATCTTTAAATGTCCTAGAAAAATCCATGCGCCACTTAATATTTTTAAAAGCTTGAAATTAAAAATCATGATTTCTGATTCCTTACTTTGTAATACTATTTTATCAGATATTTTTTTATAACGAGGCTTGAAAGGATCTCTTTTCAAATCTAATTTTTTCTCTTATGAATTAGACTTTTGTTTGAAAGGAATTTGAACCCGTAAGGTGTCCGAAGTAGGAGTTACGAAAGTTAATTTTTCAACTTTTTCTGGATTTCAGCGTTGTCGATTTTCTTCTTATTAGCTTTTGAATTGAAAATTAAGAGAAATTCTGATTTACTAGAGTAGATTGATTCAAAAAAAAATTTGTTGGTCACATCATCCTGGGCGATTCCCCTTTTTACTAGTCAGGTTGCTTTTGCTGATATTTTGTGTTATTTTTTGTACAATTTTTCTTCTTCTGTGTTTAGGTTGTATTTTTCCCTTTTTGAGATGTCAAAAGGGAGAGCAGTTTATGTTGTGAGTCATTTCAGTGTTTTGAATCATAAATATTCACCATATTTATTTACTGAATTTAGAATTACTAATAAATATTTGTCATCATTAAAAAGGGGGAGATTGTTGCGAATCTGGATTCAAGGACTATGATTTTAATAATAGGAAACCTTTTTGTTTCTGGATTGAGTGTCTAACCTTTCAGGTTTACAGGATCAATTGTAATTCAAGCCAGCTCAAGATCGAGTCAATATGTTTGTGTTTCAGGTTCAATATACTTTTTACTTTTCTAGAGTCAAGTGTAATGTAACGGAACTCCAAGCTAAGTAACCTTACACACACACACACAGGAGGAGAGCTAAAATTTTTTTACTTAAATTAAAACTTTTCTTACAAAATCATATTGTATGATTTTCAATTGTACTATGCGATTTGCCATTTAAACCCAGGGTTAACGGCTAATTCAAGATGATTAGGTTTATAAACTAGTCGTACTGCACGATCCATATCTTACTGTATGATTTGTTTCAACATGAAAAACCCTAGCCGCCAGGACTATTTTGGTAAGTTTTAAATTTTGATTTTTTGAACTAATCATACTGTATGAACATTTTAAATCTTGCCAAAATTATCCACCATAATCAGGCAATTAAATTATGGTTTCCTAATTACACTTGATCGTATTGTATGATGTAAATCATACTGTACTATGAATAGAGATGATTTTGTTCATCCCATGTATCGTACCAGACAAAACTATAATCTTTGTACTAATCGACCCGGATGATATTTATATCATACAGGATGATGTTCTAAAAATGAACTAATCGTATAGTACAAAGAGTACAGTGCAGGATGATGAGCAGAGACAATTTTGTTCGTCCCATGGGTCATCCTGTATGAAGAGTTGAAAATAAAAGGATCATCCAATACGATCTATGGATCGTATTGTATGATGTTCGTAAAATTTGTGAACTGTTTATTTGCATTCGTATTGGATGAAACTATTTTTGAACTGATCGTACTATACGATATGGGATCATACTATATAAATAGAATTATCAAATCGAATTTAAGGGCAATTTTTGAGCTCTCCTATTTAAGATCTCTTTTGTTCAATCGTTGAGATATTTTGCCACTTTCCTTGCCAGAGAGAACCTTGAGAGAGAGAGAGAGAGCTTGGGAGAGAGAGAGAGGATCTTGTGAGGGGGAGTTTATGAGGTGTTCACAAAGGTTGCTCCAAGTAAGGATCTGAGTCATCTTCTCTGATCATCGTCTATTTTCTTATTGGTGTCTCTGCGGTAGGATCATCCGCAAGAAGATCTAGGTTCTCTGCCTGCTTCAGGAGGAAGCAAAAGGAGTCCAGGTTCTCTACCTCACAAGGTTGGTGGAAAGGAGTTTTATACATGCTTCTCTGCCTTGTTGTGGGAGCAGAAGGAGAGTCACTTAGTGTTAGTGTAATACCCGGAGGGGACGCTCTGGGGAGTGGATGTAGGTCAAGTTGACCGAACCACTATAAAATCTGGTGTATTCTTTCTGATTTTCTTCCGCATTTATTTTTCTGTTGATGATCGTGTGATTGTGATTATTATTCTGTTATTGTTGAATATATGGACATCATCATGAAACTGTAATTATTTTTAAAATATTCAAAAAGATTTTTCTAAATCATTTTTTGTCATGAATTTTTAAAATAACTAATCCACCCCCCCCCCCCCCCCCCTCTTGATTAGCCTCAAGACTAGTTCACAAGGGCCTAATATCCCTAACGAACTTTCAAGTTTTTTTAATAGAAGATCCAAATAGAATATCACCAATATAGATTTGGATAATTAGTAATTCATCTTCTACCTTTTTCAAAAATAGGATGGTGTCTACGCTCCTTTTAATAAAGTTTATTTCTAGTAAGAATGTGCTAAATCTTTTATACCATACTCTGGGTGCTTATTTTAGTCCATATAAAGCTTTTTTTTTAATTTGAACACATGATTAGGAAATTGTGAATTTTTAAAGCCTAGAGGTTGTTCAACATACACATCTTTTTTTATCTCCCCATTCAAAAAGGCACTCTTAACATCCATTTGAAATAGTTTGAATCCCTTAAAATAGGCAAAGGCTAGTAGCACCCTAATAGATTCTAATCTAGCTACAGGGGCAAAGGTCTCTTCAAAGTCAATCCCTTCTATATAATTATACCCCTTAGCCACTAATCTTGCTTTATTTCTTACCACTATATTAGAATCATTCATTTTATTTTTGAAAACCCATTTAGTTTCAATAACACTCTAGTCCTTAGTTCATCTAACTAGCTCCTAAACATCATTCCTTATAAATTGATTCAACTCTTTCTATATAGCTAGGATCAAAAATTCATCAGATAAGGCTTGATTTAGGTTGGTGGGTTCTGCCATTGAAATGAAGGCATAGTGATTTACTTCTTTTCTAAGTCCATGCCTAGTTCTAAAACCTTCAGATGGGTCTCCTAAGATTAGTTCTTTAGGATGACTAGAAGAGTATCTTCATTCTTTAGATAGCAAAATTTCAGGTTCTACCCTTTCCTCCAAATTTATAGATCTTACTTCTAGGGTAACTTCTACAACCTCTTCTTTTTCTTTCCTAGACCCTTCAGAATTATCAGATTAATCAAGCACAATATGAGTGGTCTCCTCAAATATCACTATTCTTTTATTGAAGACTCTATAGGATTTCCTAACACTTGAGTAACCTAGGAACACTCCTTCATCAGATTTTAGGTCAAACTTTCCTAGTTTAGACCTCCCATTATTCAAAATGAACACTTTACATCCAAAGACATGAAGGTGAGAGAAGTTGGGTGTCCTACCCATAAGGATTTCATAGGGTCACTTGTTCAGCTTGGATCTAAGATTTACCCTATTCAGAACATAATTGGATGTATTCATTGCTTCTGCCCAGAAGTATTTAGGAAGTGAGTATTCATCTAACATGGCTCTAGCAGCTTCTATTAGGGTCCTGTTCTTCCTTTCAGCTATCCCATTCTGTTGAGGGGTCCTAGGTGCTAAAAATTTGTGATCTATCCCTTACTCCTTACAAAAAGATTCAAAATTTTCATTCTCAAATTCTCCACCATGGTCACTATGAATGGTTAAGATTTCACAACCTAGTTTTCTCTGATTTCAAGTGAAAAAGATCTAAACTCCTTGAATAATCATCAACTATCACATACTCAAAGACTTTCCCTCCTAGGCTTAAAGTGCTGACTGGTCCAAAGAGATCCATATGAAGGACTTCTAAGGGTTTACTAGTATTAATGTCTTTGATTGAGTGGAAAGAGGATTTGACTTGCATTCCTAACTAACAGGCATCACACAGGTGGTCCTTAGTGAACTCTAGTTTTGGGACACCTCTCACTAAGTCTTTTTGGGTGATCTTCTTAAGGCTTTTCATGCTTTCATGATATAGTCTCTTATGTCATAACCATGATTCATCAGTAATTAATTTTAAACAAAGAGCAATATTAGCTTTAAAGCAATTTAGATCCAATATGTAAACATTATTGGTCCTTTTTCCCCACAAAATTATTTTATCATTTAAGCTTATAATGAATCTAATTGGCAGAAATTTTATCACAGAGCTAGCTGATGCTGAGCAAATTATGTTTCAATTCATCTATAAGTAAAATATTTTCAATAATGAAATTTTTTGAATCACCAATTATACCTGATCTCACCACTCTTCTGGTGGTGTTTTCTCCAAGTGTTATCTTGCCTCCTACCCTAGCATCCAGTGAAAAGAACTGATTTGTATCTCCAGTCATATACCTTGAGCATTCGCTATCCAAGTACCACATTCTCTCATGAGGCCTTTTGTGAGAGCGCGCCTAAAAAATTATCAGATGTTAGATTTGGAAACCCAAATAGGTTTGGGTCCAATCTTATGGAGAGATGAGTGAGATACATGCATGCTATGCTATAAATTTAATAATTTTGGTCTCCACACCAAATATGTTCTATGGTGAATGGTGCAAGTGTGAGAGATATATCCTAGCATGCCACAAAAAAAATATCTAACACTATGAAAGTGTTTACTAATCTATTTAGGTTATAGTGCATCTTCTTAGGTTTAAATGGTGCATGTTTTATTGAAAGTTTATGAAATCCTTCTAGTGTAGGTGATTTTTTAATTTCCTTGAAGGTAGTTAATTCAGCTTCTAAAAACTTATTTGCACTTTCAAGAATTGAATTTTCTATTTTTAATGCATGCTCCCTACTATCTAAATCAGATGCAAGGGTATCTAAGTACTTGTATTCTTTTTCTAATTCAACATGAAATATTTTCAAAGAATTATGCTCAGTAGTTAAATCAAGATAATTTTTGTTCAATGAATCAAATTCAACTAGTAAAGCCATGAGACTGCTATCTAGAGTGGAATGATTTTTCTTTAGAATTTCATTTTCTTTCTACAAATTTAAAAACTCAATTTTGAGGCTAGTATATACTTTCTTGAGCTTCCTATATGAAGAATGAGTTCTTTCTAAAACTTCAAGTAATTGATCATAGGTAAGCTCACATACCTCTTCTTGATCAGAGTGATCAAGATGATCATCAACCATTAAGCACAAGTTTATTACCTCCTCTTCTGCTTCAATTTTAGAGGAGTCTGATGCTGAGTCTGCCTAGAAAGCCTTTTAGATCCTTCTCTTATCCTTGTTAAACTTAGATTTTTCATCACCCTTCTCCTTGCTTGGGTGAGCCTTCAGAGTTGGGCAATCAGACTTCAGATACCTTGGCTTCTTGCATTCAAAATAAATAACAAAAAAAACTTTAGAATATTTATTATTTTTACCTTTATTCCATTTTTTATGATGCTTTTGCTTTTTTCTCAAGAAGCTTTTGAATTGTGTAGTTATTAAAGCAATATCATCTTCATCAGAACCAGAAAGATCAGTGTCAAAATCATTAGCCTTCAAGGCTATAATTTTTTCCTTTTTCTTATCATCTGCATCAAGCTGCCTTTGGTTCACTCCTTGCTCATAAGTAATTAGCAATCCAAGTAAGTTATCAATTGAATAAATATTCAAGTCCTTAGATTCAGTAATGACAGTAATTTTTGCATCAAAGGAAGAAGGTAAACATCTTAGAATCTTTTTACTTTTTTATAATTTGTGAGTTCTCTTCCTAAAACATGCAGGGATGTAATAATTTGTGTAAATCTAGTATACATTTCAAAAATTATTTCACTAGGTTTCATGCAAAAAAGTTTGTAATCATGAAGTAAGATGTTCAGCCTAGATTGTTTAACTTCATTTGTTCCTTCATAAGTAATGTAAAGTTTGTCCCAAATTTCTTTACCAGTAGAACAAGTGGAATCATGCATATAATCTTCATATTTTAATCCACAGAAAAAATAGTTCAAATATTTAGCATTCAGTTGGGCTAGATCTCTATCATTAGTTGTCCATTCAACAAAAGGAATTTCAGTTTTAACACCATTTACAAGTCTATAAGGTATAGAATAACCTTCTCTAATAAGCATTCACATGAGATAATCAATTGATTGTAAAAAGGTGGATATGCAAGTTTTTCAAAAATCAAAAGGAATATTATCAAATAGAGGTGAACGAGTAATTGAATAGCCTTTCACAATATTGCGATTATCAAAGTTAGTCATTGATCGAAATTCAAAAGTTTTTAAAACTTGATTTATGAATCCTGCTCTGATACCACTTGAAAGTTTGTGAGGGTTATGAAACCCTATAGAACTAGCCCGAGGCTAACCAAGAGGGGGGGGGGGGGGTGAATTGGTGTTTTAAAAAAAATTTAACTAAAAAGAAAAATCTTTTTTTATCTTTTTAAATATTTTAAAACTAAACAACTTAAGCGGAAGTAAATACCAAAATCAGAGATTTCAACCATAGAACAAATCACAAAAAAGTGTGAAAATAAAATGTGAAAAAAGTAATAAGAAAGAGCACACAGAATTTTATGGTGTTTCAATTAAATCTAGCCTACGTCCACTCCTCAAAACCTCCCGTTCGAGGTATTGCACTAATCAGTTAGTGTCTCTTCTTTTTCCCCCATAGCAAGATGGAGTAGCCCTTACAAAATCTTTCCATTGACCTAGTGAGGCAGAGTACCTTGAATCCTTTTTCACCCTTCTAGTGAAGGCAGAGAACCTGGAATCCCTTTACTCCCACTTGGAGGTGGCAGAGAACAACGGGAATCCTTTTACTCCCTCCCGGAGTAGGAAGAGAACCTGGAGATGATGCTGATGATCATCTCCCCAGAGCCACCAAGGAACCAAAGATGAAAGGAAGAAGATGATTAAATCTTTGCTTAGAGCAACCTTCGTGAATCCCCCCACAAACTCCCCCTCACAAGATCCTCTCTATCTCTCTCTCCCGAAGACTCTCCTTCTCCTTCTCAAAGCTCCCTTGGGTTAGAACAGCAGCAAAAGATTTTCTTACCAGTAATTAAGAAAACTTAAATATGAGGCTTCAAAAATAATCCTAATTTTTAATTTATTAGTAGAGATCGTACAGGACGATTCACATATCATCTTATACAATTAGTACAAAATAGTCCTTTCAACTAGTATAATCAGCATTGCTATGTACGATTAGTTTAAGTATTCAAACAAATCATCCTATATGATCTTTCTATCATCCTGGATGATTAGTTCATGAGTGGCTATTGATCATCCAGTATGATGGCTGGTGATTAATTATTATCCCATGCAACACATGGTTCATCTAGTATGATGTATGGTGATTAATTATCATCCCATGCAACATATGGATCATCCAGTATGAAGTAGAGGTATCATCCAAAATGATTAGTTAAAAAAGTTATAATTTTCATCAAGTACGATGGGTGATGATTAATTATCGTACCATGAAGTGTTTGGATCATCCATGATGATTATCTCTGATCGTCTTGTACGATTTGATTGATCAATTTAACTATAATTAATCCCCTAATCAAGCTATTATTTTAGGCATGATTGTCATGAATCATCCAGGATAATATGGATCATCCTATATGATAAGAATAAATTTAGAATTATGAAATCTTGCCTAAATTTTGATTTACAGCTATTTATTTCATTCTGTACTGATCATCCTGTATGATATAAATCATCTAGGATGATTAGTAAAGCAAACTTAATAATCAGAGATACCCTAATTAGGGTTTTTTTTTAACTGATCATCTAGGACGATTTAAAATCATCCTGTATGATATGATTAAAAACTAGAAAACTCTCTAACTCACGAAATTCCTCCCCCTGAGTGTGTATGTGCATGGTTACTTAGCTTTATGATCCATCACAGTATATTTGACTTAAGAAAAGGTAAAAGATGTATTGGAATAGAATTTATAGATTGACTCAATCCTAGTTGCCTGATCTTAAGCTGATTGATATTCCAAGTGAACCTATGGACCTGAAAGGCTAGTGAGTAGGGCAAACAAAAATAGATATGTAAGAATAGCAGAATAAAGAAATAGTAAGATTTGTTATCATTAAAATCACTATACTTGGCCCAGATTTATAACAAGTTCCTTATAATTAATATATAGCTATATGGAACCATCATTCTTTTTAATAAACAACACTGGTGCACTCCATGGAGATGTACTGGGCTTGATAAAGCCCTCTTCAATCAGTTCTATTAATTAACTTTTTAATTCTTGTAATTCTTAGTTGCCATTCTGTATGGTGTTTTTACTGTTGGTCTCGCTCCTGGTTGAATATTTATTATAAACTCTACCTCTCTTTCTGGAGGAACACTGTCCAACTCTTTCAAAAAAATATCTATGAATTTATTCACCATAGGATTAAAATTTATATCATCAGTTACGCCCTTATTAATTTCTAACTTTTCCAAGAAATTTAAGTTACCTGTTCTTATACTTTTTTGTTTACCTACCTAGTAGGAATTAATGATGAAATTACTCCTTTCTCATATAGAAAGTAAAATACCTCCTCTCTAGGCAAATCAAATTTGACTCTTTCCTTTTATCATTCAATAGTGGCAAAGTATTTGACCAACCAATTTATACCCATATTTAATTCAAACTCTACTAAAGGTAATATAATTAAATCTAATTGGAATTCTCAACCCTCTATCATAAGGTTAAATAAACTTGATGCATATGTTAAATAAAGTCTAGCGGGTAATTGAATACTCATGCCAGGAGTAAAAATAACATGTTCTAAATGTATGTTCTCACATAATATTTTTGAAATAAAAGAGTATGAAGCACCAGAATCAAAAAGCACTTTAACGAGTAAGTTTGAAATAATGATCATACATGTCACAACTTCTAAAGACTCCTTGGCTTCCTAAGAGGTTAAGGCAAAAACTCGGGTCAGTACTATTCTCACAATTTCCCCAGATGCTTCTCCTTTTATCTTCAAAGCTGGTTTGTTCATTTATGGCTTAGTACCTTTATACTGCTCTATTCTCTAAAGAACTTTTTGTTCTTTGGCTCCATGAATATTTTTTGGACATTTTTTCTTGATATGGTATGGCTATCCACATAAATAACACTTTCCTGAATTTAATAAGCATTTTCCTGAATGTGACTTTCCATAATTTGCATAGGCTGGTATCACCTAAAATCCTACTTGTTGTTATTAACCCTGATGAAATTTCTAGTTTTTAGCCTGACCACCCTTGAAATCAAATAGCCTTTTTCTATTACCAGTCTCCCATTTTTGCTTCACCATATCCATGTAGTGCACTAAAAGTCTAGCACTTTTAACTAGTTCGGTAAAATCTTTTATGCGTAGAGGAATTAGAGCCTATCTCAATGAATCTCTAATCCCTTTCAAGAATCTGTAACATTTTATTATAGGAGTACTGATAAGATGTGGAGCATATCTTGATAAAGAGGTAAATTCTGCTTCATACTGAATAACAGACTTTGCCCCTTGCATTAGATTTACAAAACTTTCATGCATTGTTTGCCTTACTAAAGGAGGGATAAGCCATTCTCTAAAGATTGGTTCAAATTCTTCCCAAGTAATTAACTCCTCAGCTCTACCTTCAATTTTTTCCAATTGTTTCCCTCTCCACCATCTTCCAATACAAAAATAGCTAATGCTACTCATCTATTGTGAGGTCATTTCATTCCATTCAATATCTTCTCAATCCTAATTATCAATTCCTCAACAGCTCTGGCATCTACTTCTCCTTTAAATAAAAGGTGGCTTCAAACATTGGAGGAGTTTTAAGTGCTTATTTATTTCTATACTAACATGTACAAGCACCTACATTTGCACTGTTACTAGGAGCTATAGGAGTGACTGGTATAGCTACTGGTGGAACACTAGGGGTTGCAGGTTCTATAAGAGAATGTATCTTTTCCATCATTGGTATCATCATTTTCATCATTTGCATTTGCATCATAGTCCTTGAGATCATACTCACATGATCAGGCACCACTGGCACATTATCTATTCCAAGAATACTACCTTTAGCTGGTGCAACATTTTAGGACCCTTTGTAGCCCTGCCTTGCTGAGCTAATTAATCATTAGTTCCTTTATATACCCTTTCATCCATTGTATCTACAACATTACACATCTATAATATATTACCTCTTAAAATATATCTTTATAGAATATGCATACATGTTAATATGTTACTTTTAGATGCTAATTATAGGTAGGATCATGAGTTAAATTTATCACTAACTTATGAATACTATTCCCACCTAAGCTCTATAATAATTATATCAAATCCAATTCTCCTTCCTAAAGATAATATATCCAATTAAGCTTCCATAATTGAATCCTCAGAATCTTAAATATTACTCTGATACCACTAAGTCACACCCCACGTCACCCCCCTGGCAACATAGGGTGCAATAAAGAATAACAAATCATTAATTTAAAATTCATCATTAGAAATTTATATTCATTCTTCATTTTATAAATTCTTCAATATACAAAAGCATCAAAAATATCTCATTTTATGCAAATATGAATAATTATAGAGCCTTACACACACCAAAATATTACAGTAATAAACAGTCTACATACGTCTACTGTAGACTCATATACTCATATATAAAACAAAATATAAAGTTTTATAGTGACTTGAGGCTAATCAACTTCCTCTTTATCCTTGTCCCTTCCTGTAATAATAGCAAGAATAAAAATTTGGTGAGCTATGAAGCTCATATTATGTAACTTAAATAAGAAATTAAATGCAAGATTAATGGAATTACAACCATAATTGAAATCTTAACTGAATCAAATCAAAAACAATTTGTAAAACAACATAAAAATCATATTTAACCTTATCTTTTATATCCTTTAAAGCCTGTACAAAATATCATAATCAGTCTTCTAAGGTGTACTAAATATCATTTCTCATAGTTAACTGTTACAAAAATGTTCAATGAAGTCCAAATAAACCTGGCATTATTACCATTGAATTATATAGGCGTCCCTTTTGCCTCGTTTGAGGTCCCTTATGACCCACCTGCAACTTAGGATTTATATCCGGGGTCCCTTTTGCCCCACCTAAATTACAGGTATTATAATATTTCGTAACTAACATTCCTAATTTGATATTCATTAGGCTTCAATTTAAGATCTTATACTTATTTTGTCATTCTTCATGCTTTCATATAAATGTTCTATTTACTCTACTGTTGCATAAAAAGAATAGGTATACAGTAGATAATAACATGCTTTTCTTTTCAAAATATAGTTAATCAAGAAAACATTTATCTAATCATATAATATTGTATGATAAGCTTAAAAAAATTACTTGAGGTCATTCATACCTGGTGGTTTGATAGTAAACGCATTAATAAATAAAAGTAACTTTACTATCATTTTATCCTTCATTTTTTATGACATACAGCTATACAAGTTTAAAAATGATCACATTTATTTGGTAAAATTAAATTGCATTTCTTACCCTCTTGCCATGCCCCATCATATTTAGTACCTCGTAGCCTTTTCGCTTGTAAATTACCTACACAATCAACTTCGCTTATTTTCCACAATTTCTATAATTCATTTTCCAAGCAATTTAATACAATCATTTCATCCCCTTTTGCAACTTACCTCACAACCAAATTCTCCTCTCTTCATATTCCCAATAATAATTATCCTAGCAATATAATTGTGGTATAAGTTCCTTTAGAAGTCTTATCAATATTTAAAAGTTCACAACACAACACAAAATAATAATAAGAATGCTTACCTTTATTCCTTAAAATTTTTCTCATTCTCATCTTATTCCTCTCCTTATTGTTTCCCTGCAATTAACTCACCACATATAGCCCTCCTCCTCACAGCAACATTCACTCCAAATATTCCCTCCTATAGTAGTCGAATTCGCAACCCACTAACTACTCTTAAATCTGTTCCCTTCTACTCAACAAGACCCACAAGAAAAAATTTTGGCTCAGGAAACCAAATAGGGAAGGCAGTCATGATAATGCTTTAATATTAAAAGCTCAAATATTTTCCCAGCCATCTAATTTACCATCCACGGTTGCATCCTACATTAGTGGATAGTATAGGATTATTATATTAGTAATTTCACTCACTTAGTACTGTGCTATAATAGCTTAGTTGGCTAATATAAGTACTAAACTAGTGAGTTGAATTCACTATGTCTTTAGAGTAGTATACTCTTGCTATTTATGATGTAAATAGTGTAATAATTAACAGAACTTTAGTTTAACATTTTTAAAGTAACTTTAATTATTAAATCAATAGATATTGATAATACAAAATTAATTAACTATTAATTAATGTGATACTTTCAATACCTTTTTATAAAAATTATTATTTCAAAATAGAAAATAAAAATTGATATTTTTACCTTAAATTTTTGGGTATCACACGTGGGTAGGGGGGACTGGTAAGGTCAGATAGGGACTCGGGTTAAATTTGGGTTAGCGAGTTGATCCAAACCTAACCCGATTTTTTAAATAGGTCAAAAATTAAAAATTGAACCTTACCCATTTGTTAAACGGGTTAACCTGAACCTAGATTTTCTTGGTCAGGTTATCAAGTTGGGCCAATATATGACACCCCTACTTGCATGTTAAAGCTTAATATCTTGATTGTCTAGAATGGTTAATATTCTAATTCCACTAGCAGATGACATGCTTTTCAAAGTACTAGATAATAAGGTCAGATGTCTATAGATGTTTTATAGGAAGTACAGTATATAATAACCCCAAATTTAATTTTTTTTCCTAAATTCTTGAATTTGGTGGGTCGATCATTATGGTACTGGGTGTATAACATCATGGCATTAAGCTTTCCATTAAATTTGTAAAAAATGAACTAATGTTGTGGCACTCAGGTTGAGCACTACGTTGTTGTGCTCTCCAGTAGAAAGCATTGCGGCGCTAGATATGAAAACTTAAATTTTTAAAATAAAAATATCTAAAACTATTATTAATAAAACCTCACCATCACCTCCCCCTCTCCCATTACATCCCCTTGACTGGTTAGAGAAGAGAGATAAAGGGAGAGAAAAGAAGAGAGAGAAGGAGAAAAGAGGAGAGAGAGGAAAGAGAAAACTTTGGGGCATTTTCATTCGTCGGTTCTATTCGAAGACTTCTTCTAATCATGTTAGGTAACCTAAATCCTATTTATATTTTTTGATGATTTTGATTTCACAAATTTTATTTCACTTAAAATTGATAAAAATTTATTTTCTCCATTTATAAAATTTTTATCATGTAACTTTTCATATGTGATAGTTATAACTTTCATGGGTATATTGATAGTAATATTACTAAATTTTATTGGATAAATTGAAAGTTATATTCTAAGGTTAGTGAATAATGTATATATTTCCTTCCATTTCATAGATTATTGCATTTCATGCATGATATTGAATTGAATAAAGAAAATGATATGACTAATATAAGATGAATAAAGCATTTGCATGTAAGCAAGAAAGGCTAGTTTTGAATACTATAATTAATATAGTTTGGCTATCAAACAGATGATACACTTGTTGAAAGTACGAGATGCGCCAAGAGGGGGGTGAATTGGTATTTTAAAAATTTAACCCTACACAGGAGTTCTAATTTTTTTTTGTATTTTCAAAATATAATTTAACGACTAATGTGCGGAAGCAAATACGACGTTCACAACGATGAAATTGATAATTCAATTTAGATTTTACACTATGATATTTAAATACTGATTTTTCACCAAGCAATTTAAAACGCACGAATTTAAAGCATGAAAAGTAAAGTACGATAAACAGGAAAAAACACACCAGAGATTTTTATAGTGGTTCGGTCACTTGACCTACGTCCACTCCCCGGAGTCCTCTACTCTGGGATTTGTACTAGTAAAAGTTGACTCTCCTTTTGCCCCCACAGCAAGGCGGAGAAGCCTTTACAATACTCACTTTCACCTCCCTCGGTGCGGCGGAATACCAAACGCTATGTCACCCTCCTGGTGACGGCAGCGGACCTTCTCCTTTTTCTCCCTCCTGGAGATGGCAGAGTGCCTTGGCGATGTTGATCTTGAAGTGACTCTTCCCTCGAGAACGTTCTTGAAGCTTCCAAAGCCACAAGAGGAGCAAAGCATGCAGCTAGCTTGGAGCCACCGTGTGATCCCCTCACACTACTTCTCCCTCACGCTCAAGCTCACCTTCACCTTCTCTCTCAAGCTCTAGATCTCTCCAAAAACTTCTCTCTACGAATCCCCTTCTTTCTCCTCCAAGCCTCTCACAGCAAAAGGAATGATCAACAACTCTCTAAAGAAAATTATAAGTTGTTTTTATATCAGGCTTCAGAAAACCCTAAAAGTTTCAACTTTTGCGTTTCTGTTCGTACAGTACGATTTATAATCGTACAGTACGATCAGTACAATTACAGCTCCATCCAGTACGAGTACAGACGAACAGGTATTGAATTTTATTCATATCGTACAGTACGATATGTATATCGTACAGTACGATACTATTGATTCGTACTGTTCGTACGGGATGAACTGTGGGACGAACCTCAGGATGAAAGAACTCGTCTCTGACAATCGTCCAGCACTCATTTAATCGTACAGTACGAATAGTGTTTTTTATGATATCGTCCTGTACGATAGGAATATTGTCCAGGACGAATAGTTCAAAAATTCTTGGGATCGTCTGGTACGATCGCTGGGACGAAGGAAATCATCTCTGGCAATCGTCCAGCACTCCACCAGTCGTACAGTACGATCAGTTCATTTCTTGATATCGTCCTGTACGATATGAATATCGTCCAGGACGAACAGAACAAAAAACCTTGGTTTCGTCTGGTACGATCTCTGGCACGAATGAAATCATCTCAGACTATCGTACAGTACGATATACGATCGTACAGTACGATCGACATATAAAATAGAAACCAACGTTTATTTCCTGATTAGGGAGATAATTTTGGCAAGTTTTAATTAATCGTACAGTACGAACATGATCGTACAATACGATCAGTTCAGAAAATCAAATTCAAAAAACTTACCAAACTTATTCTGGCGGCTAGGGTTTCACAATTACATATTATCGTACAGTACGATATGGATCGTACAGTACGATAAGTTTGTAAACTTAATCATTAGAAAATTAGCCGTTAGCCTGAGTATTTTAATTAATCGTACAGTACGATCCAAGATCGTACAGTATGATGAGTTTAAAAAATTTTAATCATTTTAAAAGAAAAAACTCCCCCTGTGTGTGTGCATTGTTGCTCCTTTCACATGCATGCTTCTGTGGCAGACTCAAAAAAAAAATAAAGAAATATAAATTACAGACTCTTCAACGTCCTATTCTACCTAATTTGAGTCTCCAGCAATCTTTAGCAGTGTGCATCTGACCTGAAATGTTAGTGCTCATATACAAAGATTAAACATTTGTAATCTAACGGAAGTCTATATGTACTCAGTAAGTATTAGTTGTCACCATCAAAATTAAGTGCTCGGGATCCTGGATTTCAACACTTGTATAGAAGAGTGGGTCAATGGGCTTCCCTTAAAATAAAGGTTTATGGTATAATCATAGTTATTAGCTTGTAATTGATTAACTGAATATACCAACAGATAAAGAGTGATGACTCTTTATTGATTTGTTGAAAGTTGCCTATTAAAAAAATTATTAAAGTAAATAATTGATAGATGTGATATGATAGATAATGATGGATTGATATGATAGTTGGATGACATATGGGAGGATGAAAACATCACATTAAAGCTAGATTCCCTATTAAAAGATGAAAACTATTCATAATTATATCAATGTTGTATTTACATGATAGCACATATATGAAAGTTTGTGAGGATTATTAAACCCTAAGGAACTAGTCCCGAGGCTAACCAAGAGGGGGTGAATTGGTTATTTTAAAAATTCTTTAACAAAATGAGAAATTAAAACTCCTTGATGCGGAAGCAGATTAGTTTAACAATAAATAAAATTTCAGAGATTTCCAACACAGAATAATTCACAGAAAAATATAAAAATTAAATGCAAAAAATTAAATAGAAAGAACACACAAGATTTATAGTGGTTCAGTCAACTTGACCTACATCCACTCCCAAGAAATCTCCTTTCCAGGTATTGCACTAAAAGTAGTGTCTCTTCTTTTGCCCCCACAGCAAGGTGGAGAAGTCCTTACAAAATCTTTTCATCGACCTGGTGAGGTAGAGTACCTTGAATCCTTTTACTCCCTCCTAGAGTAGGTAGAGAACTTGGAAATTCTTTTACTCCCTCTTGAAGTAGGTAGAAAACCTTGGAATCCTTTTACTCTCTCCTGGAGTAGGTAGAGAACCTGGATCTGTTGTTGATTAAGATCTCCCCAAAGCCACCAAGGAACCAGACAAGCAGCTTGATGAAGATGGTGGAAACTTTGCTTGGAGCCCTCATAAGTCCCCCTCACAAGGATTTCTCTCTCTCCCATACTCTCTCTCTTCCTTCTCTAGCTCTTTTTTAGATCAATACAACAGTAAAAGATTTTTCCAAGGACAAATATGAGAGCTTCAATAGAGAGCCTTTAAAGAAGCCCTAATTTTCAATACAGCACTTCTGATTGTCCAGGATGATACTCAGATTACCCTTTTAGCCAGTACGATTAGCATTGCCCTATACGATCAGTTCAAGTATTTAAATAGTTCATCCAGTATGATTCTGCGATTGTTAGGGATGATTAGTTCAAAATACTGCATTGATCATCTAGTATGTGTTGCTAATCTGGATTCAAAAAGTATAGTTTTGATGATGACAAACATGTTTGGGTTCTATTTTGCTTGGCTAATCATTTTAGGTACAAAAGATCAAATACAAATCAAGCCAACTCAAGATCGGGTCCAAGTATGTCTAAATGTAATTTTTCCCTTTCTTGAGTCAAATGTAATGTAATTGATCCCCTAGCTAAGTAACCTTGCACACACACACTCAGGGGGAGAGGTTTAGTGAATTAGAGTTTCTATTAAATTTTTATTCAGATCGTCCCGGACGATATACACATCATCCTAGACAATCCAGTGAAAACAGAAACCCTAATTAGGGCGACCAAGTTAAGTCTGTCTGATTAAGCCGATCGTCCTGGACGATCCATCCATCGTTTGGAACGATAGGCTCAAATAAAAAATTTTCAACCGCCAGATCAAGTTAGGCAAGTTTTATTTTTAGAGATTTGATCTGATCATCCCGGACGATATATGTATCATCCTAGATGATCCATTACAATCATGCTTAAATTAGTTTGGTGATTAAGGAAAGTAATCAAGGTCTGATTGATTCGATCATATTGTCCTGGACGATCGCAGGATCGTACGGGACAATGTGTTAAAAATTCTGACCGTCCAACATGTTTCACCTGTACGTCCAGAGTAGTGATCAGGACGATTTTAACACTTTTTGAACTAATCGTACCTACGATAGAAATATCATCTTGGACGTTTAAGTCATTTTGAGGTCGTCCAGCATAAGTTCCTCTAGACGACCAGAGCAGTCTTGGATGAAATTCCTGATTTACACTAATCATCTCGGACGATCACAGAATCGTACGGGATGATCTGAACAACTTTTTCTACTAATCATCCAGAAGAGCCAGATCGTCCAGGCTGAAACAGGTGATTTTGAACTGATCGTACAGGATGATCTATCGATCATCCTAGACGATATTGGCCGACCAGTAGAGATTTAGGGCAAATTTTGAGCCCTCCTATAAAAGATCTTTTCTTCCAACAAAAAAATCTTTTGCCACTTTTCTTTCCAGAGAAGCCTTAAGAGAGAGAGCTTGGGAGAGAGAGAGGATCTTATGAGGGAAAGTTTGTGAGGGATTCACAAAGGTTGCTCCAAGCAAGGATCAGAGTCATCTTCTCTTTTCGTCGTCTCTCATCTTGCCGATGTTTTTATGGGAGGATCGTTCGCAAGAAGATTCGGGTTCTTTGCCTACTTCAAGAGGAAGCAAAAGGAGTTCGGGTTCTCTGCCTGCTTCAGGAGGAAGCTAAAGGAGTTCAGGTTCTATGCCTCACCGGGTTGGTGGAAAGGAGTTTTGTACAGGCTTCTCCACCTTGCTGTGGGAGCAGAAGGAGAGTCACTTTTATGTTAGTGCAATACCCAGAGGGGAGGCTCCAGGGAGTGGACGTAGGTCAACTTGACCGAACCACTATAAAATCTGGTGTTCTCTTTCTGATTATTTTATGCACTTTATTTTTCTGTTATTATCTGCTTAGGTGAAATCCGTGGTTGATCTTTTTGTTTCTGTGTTTACTTATTTCCGCTGTAAATTATTGAAAAGATTTTTCCTATTGCTCACAAATTTTTTAAATAACCAATTCACCCCCCTCTTGGTTAGCCTCGGAACTAGTTTATCAGGGCTTAACATCTCTATTGAACTTTCAAGTGGTATCAGAGCGGGATTCAAAAATTAAGTTTAAAAACTTTTAAATTTGATCCATGGCTAACTTTGGTAATCGTAATACTGCTGAAGGTTATTCAATTACACGATCGCAATTGTTTGATAACATACCTTTTAATTTTTGGAAAACTCACATGTCCACTTTTCTTCAATCTATAAATTATCGCATGTGGATGCTTGTTAAGGATGGCTATGAACCACCTTTTAGAATGATTAACAATGTTAAAACTGAAATGCCTTTCACTGATTGGACTTTTGATGATCATGGCTTAGCCTAACTGAATGCCAAATATTTGAACTATTTTTCTTGTGCCTTAAAATTTGAGGATTAAATGCATGTTTCTACTTGTACAACTGGTAAAAAAATTTGGGATAGATTGTACATCACTTATGAAGGTACAACTGAAGTCAAACAGTCTAGGTTAAACATATTGCTACATGACTATGAACTTTTTTACATGAAACCTACTGAGTCTATTTCTAAAATGTATACGAGGTTCACTCAAATTATCACTTCTTTGCATGCTCTAGGAAGAGAACTTACAAACTATGAAAATGTGAACAAGATTTTGAGATGTTTGCCTTCTTCATTTGATGCTAAGATAACTGCAATTACTGAATCAAAAGATTTGAACAATTATTCTATTGACAACTTACTTAGGTCACTCATTGCTTATGAGTAAGGGGTGAACCAAATACAGCTTGATGAAGGTGAGAAGAAGAAGGAGAAAACTGTGGCGCTGAAGGCCAACGATACTAACACTAATTCTTTCGGGTCTGATAGCGATGATGTTGCCTTAATCACTAGGCAATTCAAAAGCTTTCTAAGGAAGAAACATAAGAACTTTCAGAAGTGGAACAAGGGTAAGTCCAGTAAAAATTTTAAAGGCTCATCTGATACTGTTTGTTTTGAATGAAAGAAGCCTGGACACATTAAGGCTGATTGTCCTACACTTAAAGCTCACCCAAGCAAGGAAAAGGGTGAGGAGAAACCCAAATTCAGGAAGGATAAGAAGAGGATTCAAAAGGCATTCTGGGCAGATTCTACATCCGACTCCTCTGAGACTGAAGCTGAAGAGGAGGAAACTAACTTGTGTCTGGTGGCTGATGATCATCCTGGTCAGTGTGACCAGGAAGAGGTATGTGAGCTTACTTATGATTAATTATTTGAAGTATCTGAAAGAATTCATGCATCTTATAGGAAACTTAAGAAATGGCATGCTAGTCTGAAATTAAATTTCTTAACCTTGTAAAAAGAGCATGATTCTGCAGTTAAAGATCATTCCACACTTAACAGCAATCATATGTCTTTACTTGATGAATTTGATGAACTGAATAAAAAGTATTCTGATCTGATTACTGAGCATGATTCATTAAAAACCTCGCATATTGATTTAAAAAGAGCTTTTAAAGAATTAGACAACATGGCATGTGAAGTGGAGAGTAGTAATAGAGCATTGAAATTTGAAATTACAAGTCTTAATAAGGAGAATGAATTTTTAAGAGTAAAAATTAGTGCTTTTGAGAAAAATGAAACACCTCTTACTTTTGCATAGTTTTATGCACCTCCACCTTTTGAGGAATCTATTTCAAAATCATCAAAGTATATTTTATTCAAACCTAGGAAGAGGCACTATCACCCACGTAGATTAGTTAACCCTTTTCCTGGTGTTAGATATTTTTCTTGTGGTATGTTAGGACACATCTCCCACACCTGCACTGTTCACCGTAGTACACATTGGGTGTGGAGGCCCAAATTGCCTGTTTCACAGCACAGCACACATGCATTGTATTCTTCTTTTCATAAGAAGGAACTCAAACCTGTTTGGGTTCCTAAATATGATATTTGGTGATTTTGTAGGTGTGCTCTCACACAAGACCTCGTGAGAGCATGTGGTACTTGGACAGCTAATGTTCAAGACATATGACTGGAGATGCAAATCAGTTCATTTTGTTGGAGGCCAGGGCTAGAGGCAAGGTTACACTTGGACACAACACCACTAGGAGGGTGGTAGGTTCAGGTATAAATGGTGATTCAAAGAACGTTATGATTAATAATATTTTGCTTGTAGATGGATTGAAACATAACCTGCTAAGCATCAGTCAACTCTGTGATAAAGGATACAACATCAAATTCCTGCCCACTTGCTACATTTTAAGCTTAAATGACAAAATTATTTTGCAGGGACAAATGATCAATAATATCTACATGCTAAATGTAAGTTGCTTTAAAGCTAATGTTTCAATTTGCTTAAAAACTGCTGCTGATGAGTCTTGGTTGAGGCACAGGAGATTATGTCATGCTAGTATGAAAACCCTTAGGAGAGTCACCCAAAAGGACTTAGTTAGAGGTGTCCCCAAGCTTAAGTTGACTAAGGATCACCGGTGTTATGCCTATCAATTAGGAAAGCAAGTCCAGTCCTCCTTTCACTCTATTAAGGACATCAGCACCTCTAGACCTTTAGAAGTCCTTCACATGGATCTCTTTGGACCCATTAGCACTATCATCTTAGGGGGGAAAGTCTATGGTTTTGTAATTATTGATGATTACTCAAGGTTCACTTGGATTAAATTTCTTTCACATATATCTGAGTTATTTGATGAATTTAAGTCCTTCTCCACTTGGATTCAGAGGAAGTTAGGCTGTGAGATCTTAACTATTCATAGTGATCATAGTGGAGAGTTTGAAAATATGAAGTTTGGAACTTTCTGTGAGGAGCAAGGGATTAGTCACAATTTTTTAGCTCCTAAGACCCCTTAGCAGAACGGGATAGCTGAAAGGAAGAACATGACCTTAGTGAAAGCCGCTAGAGCTATACTTGCTGAGTATTTACTTCCAAAATACTTTTGGGCTGAAGCGGTGAACACAGCCTGTTATGTGCAGAATAGGGTGAATGTTAGATCCAATCTGAACAAAATACCTTATGAGATCATTAAGGGTAGAACTCCAAATCTGTCCCACCTCCATGTCTTTAGCTGTAAGGTTTTCATTCTGAACAACAGGAAATCATCCTTACAAAAGTTTGACCCCAAATCTGATGAAGAAGTGTTCTTAGGTTATTCTAGTGTGGGGAAATCCTTTAGGGTGTTTAATAAGAGGACTTTGGTGGTGGAAGAGACAACTCATGTGGTGTTTGATGAATCTGATCCTAAGGAGACTAGAGTTGAGGAAGAAGAAGAGTAGGAGAGATTACCCAAGGGGTTGAAAATTCAAATCTGGAGGAAAGGGTAGAACCTCAAAACACTTTGCCTAGAGATTGGAGGTATTCTTTGAGTCATCCTAAAGAACTGATCTTAGGATACCCCTCTGAAGGTGTTAGAACTACGCATAGACTTAGGAAGGAAGTAAACCACTCTGTCTTTATCTCAATGACTAAACCCACCAACATTAATCAAGCCCTTTCTGATGAATTTTGGATTTTAGCTATGCAAGAGGAACTGAATCAATTTATAAGGAATGATGTTTGGGAGCTAGTAGAAAGTCTTAGGAATCAAAGTATAGTGGAAACCAAGTGGGTCTTTAAATAAGATGAATGATTCTGGTGTGGTGGTTAGGAATAAGGCAAGATTGGTGGCTAAGGGGTATAATTAAATTGATGGGATTAATTTTGAGGAGACCATTGCCCCTATAGCTAGATTGGAAGCTATTAGGGTGTTACTAGCCTTTATCTGTTATAAGAGATTTAAGCTATTTCAAATGGATGTCAAGAGTAACTTTTTTAAATGGGATAATAAAAGAGGATATTTTAGTAAAATAACCCCCAGGTTTTGAGAGTTCTCAATATCCAAATCATGTTTACAAATTAAAAAAGGCCTTATATGGATTGAAACAGGCACCCAGAGCTTGGTATGAGAGGCTTAGCACATTCCTTTTAGAAAAAGAGTTTGTTAAGGGGAGCGTAGACACCACCCTTTTTCTGAGGAAAATAGGGGATAATTTACTCATTATCTAGATATATGTTGATGATATAATTTTTGGATCTTCTGATAAACATTTATGTGATGAGTTTTTTAAAATAATGAGTAAGGAGTTTGAGATGAGTATGATGAGAGAGTTGTCCTACTTTTTGGGGTTTAGCATAAGGCAAATGGATGATGGAACCTTTCTCAATCAATTTAAATACACTAAGGACATTTTGAAAAAAATATAAATTGGACAAAGCCAACCCAATCAACACTCCCATGAGCTCCTCTATTCAGTTAGATAAGGATTCAAGTAGAAAATCTGTAATCAGAAGAAGTATAGAGGAATAATTGGATCACTACTTTACCTGACTGCTAGCCAACCTGATATTATGTTTAGTGTTTGTCTTTGTGCTAGGTTTCAAGTTGATCCTAAAGAGTCCCACCTCACTTTTGTTAAGAGAATTCTTAGATATCTTTTAGGGACCCCAAACCTAGGAATCTGGTACCCTAGGCACAGCACCTCTTTTGAGATTATTGGATATTTTGATTCTGACTTTACAGGGTGTAGGGTGGATAAAAAGAGCACTTCTGGAACTTGTCAATTTATAGGACAGTCTTTAGCCTCTTGGTCCAGTATAAAATATAACTCAGTTGCACTTTCCACTGCTGAAGCTGAGTACATTGCCTTAGGAAGTTATGTGGCCCAAGTTTTTTGGTTGAAGCAACTAGTCTTGGATTTAGGATTACATGTGAGCACAATTTCTGTTCTGTGTGATAATACTAGTGCCATCTGCATTTCTAAGAATCCTATCCAATATTTTAGAACCAAACACATTGATATAAGGCATCACTTCATTAGGGACCATATTACTAAAGTGGACATTGAGCTACATCATGTAGCAACTGAAAATTAGTTAGCTGACATATTTACTAAACCACTGGCCTTTAACTCATTCAGTATTTTGAGGACCAGATTAGGTGTGATTGATATAAATGCTTGATTCTGATGACTACTAATTTCTGATTTGTCTGTTTTTCATTCTATTTTTGTTAGTTAGTTGTTTGATTTGATTATATGTTTTCTGTTGATTTTTATTTTTCTGCTGATTTTCATTTTAATCCTGTTATTAGTTTGATTCAAATATTTATTTTGATGCGATTTCCTACTTAGTTTTTACTTTTTATTTTATGCTTTTCAAAATCTGATCACTGCTCCCTACTGCTGATAAACTGGATTTATGACTGAAAATTTTGCCTTATTTTTTGATTTGGAAGCTTGTAAGCAGTGATTGATTCCACTGGATCTATTAAATGGAAGAAATATTGATGATTATTTTTTCTTCCTCTAACTCCTTTAATGGTGTATTGTTTCTTTTGGATAAAAATCTTCTTCAAAATTAAAAAAATTGGTTTTTGAAATAGAGATTTATTTTATCTTCCTACAGTAATCTACCTCATATGAATAGTATTTTTAAAATTTTGAGTCATTATTATGATTTTCTGAACCAAGTGATTGTACTTATCATATGAAGTATGGTTTTTATTTTGTGAATTACTCTTCCTTATTATAGAGAGTGAGCTTTATCGTCTCTTATGCTTGGAAGGTAAATTCACAGCTGAGATTCTTTAACGATTTTGAGAGGGAGAAAGCCTACAAAAGATGCACAAAGAGCGCCAAAATAAAAAGAGGCATAAAATTAGCCCAAACTGAAAAGATGCGCAATGTCGCCAAAAATTGAAAGAATACATAAAGTGTATCAAAAATCAACAGATGAGCAAAGCGTCAAACAAATTGAAAAAAAAGGGGCACAAAATTAGCCCATAAACAAATAGGCTTTCTTCCCTTTCAGATCTTTAAATGTCTTAGAAAAATCCATGCACCCTTAATATTTTCAAAAGCTTGAGACGAAAAATCATGATTTCTAATTTCTTACTTTGTAATACTATTATATCAGATATTTTTTCTGGAACGAGGCTTGAAAGGATCTCTTTTCAAATCTAATTTCTTTCTTCTGAATTAGATTTTTGTTTTGAAAGGAATTTGCATCTATAAGGTGTCCGAGGTGGGAGTTACAAAAGTCAATTTTCTAACTTTTTTTAGATTTCAGCGCTATCGATCATCTTCTTATTAGTTTTTGGATTCAAAATCAAAGGAAAAATCTGATTTATTGGAGCGGATCGATTCAAAATAAAAACAAAAAATAAAAAAAACTTCATTGTTTTGTGTTTTTGGGTTTATCATTTTTAGTTTTATTTTCTCTATTTTTATTTTTATTTTGTTGTATATATTTTTGGGATCCCTAATCTTTCCTCTCCATCCTCCATCTTTTTCACTATTTCTTCACATCATCCTGGACGATCCAAAAATTGTCCTGGACGATCATCTTCGTCCTGGATGATCCATACATCGTCCTGGACGATCCATTCAAATCATCCCCACTCTGATCAAACAGCTGAGATACATCAATTATTGGTGATCGTCCTGGACGATTCTTACATCATCCTGAACGATCTGATCCATATTTCTTGATCCTGATCAAACGGCTGAGAATGCACCAATTATTATTCTTCATCCTGGACGATCCACCTCATCATCCTGGCCGATCCACATGTCAGCAGTTGGACGATTCAAATTTGGCCCATCCTATACATTTATTGTATATCATCTTGGATGATCCACCTCATCATCCTGGATGATACTTTTTGCCAACGGTCGTTCGGCTGGACTCCTCAGGACGATCACCTGTCTCTAATCATCCTGGACGATCTCTGATCATCCTGGATGATCCGACCACCTTTTTGACCAATCGTCCTGGTCGTCATAATTACTCATATCGTCCTGGACGATCCTGCGATCGTACAGGACGATCTGGCCGACTTCTACTTAAACAGCCAGTTTTCTTCAATTTTCTTCACCCCTCTTCCTTCCATACCTCCTCTCTTGTGATTCTAATGGCTGGTGGAAAGAGATCTATGCATCAAGGTGCAAGCTCCTCCCGGGGAAATGTCGATCCCCGCTTTCCAAATGTAGCTGATTAGGCTGCCTTCCAATGATATCTTGAAGTTGGAATCACACAATCCAAGATCGTTAACCCCCGCACTCTTACCTACCCTGTCCTGGATCTGTTTGCGCATACCTCCCTCACATTCATCCTCACCTTAGCCTTCCCCTTTAACACTGAACTTCTCAGGATCTTTTTCACAAATCTTCACATCACCGTTGACTACTCCACCCTTCACTCCTTCGTTAATCAGCGACCTGTAGAACTCACCGCCCAGGATTTTCACCATATCCTTCAACTCTCTATTACTGGCGATAAACTCCACACCCTAGTTTTTGATCCTGATTATGATTGGAGTGTCGCCAATCACTTCCTTAGAAATACCAATGCCCCCTACCACAACAACGCTTGTTCTTCCCTACTTAAGGATGCTCGTACCATTTAGCATGTCCTTCGTTCATCCATCATCCCAAAGGCTTGGGACCACATTCACATCACCCCTTTACTTTCCCTGACCACCTACTACATCATGGCCCATCGGGACTTCAATGCTACTGATCTTCTTTTCTGTTATATTGAGCATCTCACTACCATTAGGGATCCAGGCCATAGACGACGCCCAAATCTAGCTCTAGGACACATCATTGCATATGCCCTTGAGACCAAATATGATCTGCAATATCCAGTCCCTACTAATGTCCCTCCTTCCTACTTCATAAATAATTCCTTCCATATACTTCACAGTACCCGACTACATCCGGAGCTAGCCTCGGATGTTAAGGAGGAATAGGAAGAAGCTGTTCCTGTTCCTGCTGCACCTGATGCACCTGCTCCCCTTCGTATTGCATCCCCTTTTGATCATCTGGTGTAGCGGTTCGACCAATGGGAGGCCCAATTTGAGTCTTATGTGGCTGCCCAGGAGCAGCAGCACACTGAGGATCTGCAGCGCTTCATTGACTACACTGCTCAGTAGCAACAGCAGCACGACCGGGACATTACCTGGTTTGGTGCACATTTCACCGCCATTCATAGTTACTTTTAGCCACCACCTCTTCCTCCTTCTGATCAGGATCTACCTCTATTTTAACTTTGTGTTTTTTGTTGTTTTCTGCTTGTAGTGTTGTGTCTGTACCTCCTCCTTTTTGTGATGTCAAAAGGGAGAGTTAGTGTTTTGAGTGACTAGTAGTTTCTTGTACTGTTCTAGTCTTGTACTGTTTTAATTATTTCTTGTATTTCTCTTATTTTGTAGTTGTTTTCCTTATTGTATTTTGTGGTTAGTGAAATTTGGAATAAAACATTTTCTTTCGTACGTGCATTGGTTACTCCTGTCTGTTTTATTTGAAACTACTGCATCAATATTTACCATCATAAAAAATGGGGAGATTATTGTAAATCTGGATTCAAGAAGTATAGTTTTGATGATGACAAACATATTTGTGTTCTATTTTGCTTGGCTAATCATTTCAAGTACAAAAGATCAAATACAAATCAAGCCAACTCAAGATTGGGTCCATGTGTGTTTAAATATAATTTTTTCCTTTCTTGAGTCAAATATAATGTAATTGATCCCCTAGCTAAGTAACCTTGCACACACACACTCAGGGGGAGAGGTTTAATGAATTAGAGTTTCTGTTAAATTTTAATTCTGATCGTCTCGGATGATATACACATCATCCTGGACGATCCAGAGAAAATAGAAACCCTAATTAGAGCAACCAAGTTAAGTCTATCTGATTAAGCAGATCGTCCTGGATGATCCATCCATCGTACGGGATGATAGACTCAAATCTGAAATTCTCAGCTACTAGATCAAGTTAGGCATGTTGTATTTTTAGAGATTTAATCTGATCATCCCGGACGATATGTGTATCGTCCTGGATGATCCATTACAATCATGCCTAAATTAGTTTGGTGATTAAGAAAAATAATCAAGGTCTGATTGATTCGATCATATCGTCCTGGACGATCGCAGCATCGTACGGGACGATGTGTTAAAAATCCTGGCCGTCCAGCATGTTTCACTTGTACGTCCAGAGCGGTGATCTGGATGATTTTGGCACTTTTTGAACTAATCGTACTAGACGATAGAAATATCATCCTAGATGTTTAAGTCATTTTAAGGTCATCCAGCATAAGTTCCTCTGGACGACCAGAGCGATCTTCTGGATGAAATTCTTAATTTACACTAATCATCCCGGACAATCGTACGGGACGATCTAAACAACTTTTTCTACTAATAGTCCAGAAGAGCCAGATCATCCAGGCTAAAATAGGTGATTTTGAACTGATCATACAAGACGATCTATCGATCGTCCTAGATGATATTGGCCGACCAGTTGAGATTTAGGGCAAATTTTGAGCCCTCCTATAAAAGATCTTTTTCTTCCAACAAGAAAAATCTTTTGCCACTTTTCTTTCCAGAAAAATATTGAGAGAGAGAGAGAGCTTGGGAGAGAGAGAGAGGATCTTGTGAGGGAGAGTTTGTGAGGGATTCACAAAGGTTACTCCAAGCAAGGATCAGAGTCGTCTTCTCCGTTCGTCGTCTCTCATCTTGTCGATGTTTTCTGTGGGAGGATCATTCGCAAGAAGATCTGGGTTCTCTGCTTGCTTCAGGAGGAAGCGAAAGTAGTTCGGGTTCTCTACCTGCTTCAGGAGAAAGCGAAAGGAGTTCAGGTTCTCTGCCTCACCGGGTTGGTGGAAAGGAGTTTTGTACAGGCTTCTCCATCTTGCTGTGGGAGCAGAAGGAGAGTCACTTTTGTGTTAGTGAAATATCCAGAGGGGAGGCTCCGGGGAGTGGACGTAGGTCAAGTTGACCGAACCACTATAAAATCTGGTGTGCTCTTTCTGATTATTTTCTGCACTTTATTTTTCTGTTATTATCTGTTTGGGTGAAATCTGTGGTTGATCTTTTTATTTCTGTGTTTACTTGTTTCCGCTGTAAATTATTAAAAAGATTTTTTCTATTGCTCACAAATTTTTAAATAATCAATTCACCCCCCCTCTTGGTTAACCTCGGGACTAGTTCATCAGGGCTTAACATCCCTATCAAACTTTCAGTATGATATGGGATGATGACCAATGATTAAAATATCATCCCATAAATCTTCAGGATGTCCAGTACGATCGCCTGTACGATTAGTAGAAAATTACGATTTTTGTCTTGGATGATTGGGGATCGTCCCATGAAATATTAAAGATCGTCTAAGATTATCTTCAAATTTCATCTTACACAATTTGATCAATTCAATCTAACCATAATTAGTCCCCTAATTATAGGAACAATTTAAGCATGAATGTCTAGGATGATGTATATCATCTTATACAATTAGAATAAAAATCAAAGATTAAAATATTGCCTAAATTGTGATTGGTAGCTATTTTTCATGTCTATAACAGAACATCCTGGATGATCTAAATCATCTAGTATGATTAGTTAATTAATCTCATTTAACAATGGGTGCCCTAATAAGGGTTTTCTATATAACTGATCGTCCAGTACGATTCAAATCATATTATACGATTAGTTTAAAAATAGGAAATTTTTTCTAACTCATTAACTCATGCCTTTGAGTATATGTGTGCAAGGTTACTTAGCTTGGGGTCCATAATATACATGACTTGACTCAAGAAAGGTAAAATAGTATATTAAATTAAAATTATAGACAGACTCAACCCTAGTCTACCCGATCTTTAGCTGATTGACGTTGTAAGTGAACTTATGGACATGAAAGTTTAGTAAGCAATGCAAATAAAATAGACATGTAATAATTACAGCAGTAAAGAAATAATAATTTTTGTTATCATCACAATCATAGTACTTGGGACCAGATTTGCAATAATCTCCCACTTTTTGATGATGGCAAATATTATTGTTAAAAGTTTTTAAAGCCCTTTGATATTCTCTGAAACTTTCCCTTAGAAGATGAAATTCTGAAAGTAAGGGGAGTTAAGAAAATTATTTTTATATTTTTTATTATTATTCTTTTATTTTATTTTTTATTTAAGAAAAATGCTAGACAAAAAAATAAAAAATAGGTAAGCAAAAAACAAACTCATTTTACTAAAACATAAGAAGCAACAAACACTACTCCCCCTTTTGACATCACAAAAAGGAGAAAACAACGGTAAGGTAAACGACATACAGAAAGACATGACAAAGTATAGAATTAAAGAATAACACAAATATAGGAACAAACAAAACAAATCTAAATAAAGAAAATGAACTAGTAAAATGCAGGATCCCGATCAGGTGGTGGTGGTGGTGGCTGAAAGAAATAGTGAATGGAAGTAAACTGCTCCCCAAACCAGGTCATATCCTGGTCATGCTATTGTTACTGATGGCCTGCATAGGCATCAAATTGAGCTAAGTCTTGTTCATGTTGCTGCTGTTGCTCAGCTATATAAGATTCAAATATAGCCTCCCATTGATCAAGCCTTTGAACCAACTGATCGATCTGAGGCTACTGGTGGATAAGGACATGTACAAGAATTGGGTCTTCCTCTTCAGCCATAGGCTCGGCATGCACAGGCTAATGATGAGTACTATGAAGGGTGTGGAAGGAGCTATTGGAATAGAAAATAGGGGGGTGATCAGGTGGAGCAGGGAGTTGAAGATTATATTTTGTTTCAAAGATATAAGCAATGAGATGTCCTAAAGCTAGATTGGGCTTTCTTTTATGGCCTGGATCCCTAATATAGGTTAAATGTTCAATGTAGCGAATGAGAAGATCAGTGGCATTAAAATACAGTTAGTCATGATGTAGTAAGCAGTGAGTGAAAAAATAGGAGTAATGTAAATCTGATCCCCAGCTTTAGGAATAATTGCGTTTCAAAGAATGTGCTGGATGGTTCGGGCATCATTGACTAAGGTGTTGACTATGGAATCATGGTAGTGAATATTGGTTTCCCTAGGAATCTTGTTCATAGGGATCCAATTGAAATCAGGATCAGAAGCTAAGATATGAATTTTGTCTCCAGTGGTGGACAAGTGAAGAAATTTATAGAAATCTTGGTAGGTGGTCTCTACAGGCTTTTTATTCACATATGATTGTACACTAGTAAAATCAGTATTAAGGTGAAGGCTTGCAAATAATTTGAATAGTAGTTCAGAGTTGAAAAGAAATGCAAGTGTAAGAATGAATCTAAGAGTGGTGTGAGCGAATAGGTATAGTACTTGAAAGTTTAGAGCATTTTGATTAATAATCTTGGAAGGGTTGATACCAGTAGATTTATAGCGATTGTAGGATACTTTCTCAGATTCCTCAGTAAATCAAGGATCAATAGGACGCCTGGAGGAGCTTCCTATAAGTACTCTAGATCTTTTCCCACCAGCCATTGTAAGAGTATGAGATCAAGAGGGAAGAAGAAGGATTAGAAGGGTGTGAAGAATGTGAAGAAAATTAGTTATTTATAAAGAAATGGGCATATCATACAGGATGATCGTGAGATTGTCCTGGATGATTAGGTGCAACCAATTCATCTAGATGATTGATCAAAACAGTCGGTCATATCATACAGGACGATCATATATCATCCTGGATGATTAGACACAGAGTGATCGTTCCGAGGAATCAGCCTAGACGATCGTTGACTAACTTGATCATCCTGGATGAACATGTGGATCATCTTGGACCATCCATCATAATGGATTGGCTTGACTTTATTCAAATCAACTAATGACTCGCGCCACGTGGATCGTCCACTATGATGTATGAATCATACGGGACAATCACCAATAATTGAGTTATATCAGTCGTTGGATGTGTTTTGATCAGAGATGTGTATTTTATTTAGATCATACAGGACAATGTGGATCATCCTAGAAGATGTGAGCAAAACTAAAAAAAATTAGGAGATGCAATGTGATGATCAGGAGGATTTCAAACAAAAAATAAAAACACGAGAAGCATAAAACAACACAAAAATCAGTCAAAATCAAAGAACATTTTTTTAATCAATCAAATCCAATAAATGATAAATTTATATTATTATTAGATTTAAAAACCTGTAAGAAATGAAATGACAACGCTAAAATCCAGAAAGGGTAGAAAACTAATCGTGTTAACCCTAGCTCGGACTCCTTATAGATCAAAATCCTTTTAAACAAAAAATCTAAATCAAAAAAGAAATTAGATAGGAAAAGTGATCTTTTCAAACTTCATTTTAGAAAAACTATCTGATAGAAATAATATTGCAATGCAATGAATAAAAATCATGATTTTCAAATTCAAGTGATTTGAAAATATCAAGTGGCACATGGATTCTTCTAAGATTTAAAGATTTGAAAGAGAAGGAAGCTTATTTCTTTGAGGGCTCATTTTGTGCCTCTTTTTTAATTATTTAGCGCACTGTACATATCTTTTGATTTTTGATACACTAAATGTATCTTGCAATTATTTGGTAGTCATTACGCATCTTTTCAGTTTTAGGCTCATTTTGTGCCTCTTATAATTTTTGCGAGCTTACTTCCTTTCAGAACTTTTAAGGACTCTCAGTTGTGAGATTATCTTCTAGATATAAGAGAGAAAAACTCACTCTCTAATATAAGAAGAGTAAACCACAAAATAGAATCATATCTATATGATAAAATCAACAACCTGATTAAGAAAACTTGAAAGTGATTCATTGACTTGGAAAATTATTCATATGAGATAGATTATTTTAGGAAGATGAAATAGATCTCTATTTCAAAGTCCAACTTTTAATTTGAAATAGATTTCTGCTTCAAAAAGAAAATACACCACTAAAAGAGTTAGAATAAGCGTGATAATCATCAAATTTTCTTTCTTTAGCTATTTTTAGAGGAGTCAAACACTGCTTACTAATTTCTAAAACCAAATACAAGGTGAAAATGTCATTTGAGAATTCAATATCAAAAGTGATCATTGATCAAATTCCTTTAAAAATACTGAAAGAAAAATAACAGAAAATTAAAACACAAAACAAAAACGCATACAAAGAAACAGACATACAAATAAAATAAGACAAACAAAGAGAACAGAAATAGAAAGCATCAATTTCAAGCATGAATATCTATTACACTTAATCTGATTCTTAAGATGCTGAAAGTTTCAAAGGCCAGTAGTTTTGTAAAGATATTAATAAGTTGATTTTCAATGGCTACATGATGCATCTCTTTGTCTCCTTTGGTAACATGATCCATAATAAAGTGGTGCCTTATGTCAATGTGTTTGGTCCTGGAGTGTTGGATTGGATTCATTGAAATGCAGATGAAACTAGTGTTATCACATAGGGTTGAAATTTTGCCTAAAGGTAATCTTAAATTCAAAATTTGTTGTTTTAACCAAAGAACTTGGGCTACACAACTTCCTAAGGCTATGTACTGAACTTCAACAGTGGACAGGGCAACTGAGTTCTATTTTCTATTGGACCAGGTGACTAAGGACTGTCCTATAAATTGACATATTCCAGAAGTGTTTTTTCTATTATCTCAGCATCCTGCAAAATCTGAATCAGAATATCCTATGATTTCTAAGGAGGGGTAATGTCTAGGATACCAGATTCTTAAGTCTTGAGTTCCTAAGAGATATCTAAGGATTCCCCTTTGATACAATCTTTTTAAAAAAGAAGTCTTACTAACGTGACAGTTTTATCTCTAATAGTTCAAATAAGTCATAATCTTGGTGAATACATAATTAGCACAGAATGTATCAAATGTCTTAGCAATCGTTTGGATTTATACCAATACCTCGAGCAAGCATCTAAAGAGCCAAAGACTTGAAGGAGAATTAAATCAAGATGAGATTAGACAAAAAAAAAAGAAGATAAGTTCTAGCATAAGTCTTTTGCACCTTTCAGCAACCTTACTAGCAATCAGTCTACCTCCACTACAAAGGTTGCCATGGATAAATACTGTAGATAACAGCTTTGGGAATGACAATAGACCCTTTAATGCATGACATGTGAGACCATTACATTTGCATCTACATGGATTAAACATAAAGTGCAGTCCTTTTATGCTATAATCACATCCAATCTACTATTGTCCCTCGAGAGTAGCTCTAATGACACCACATTGCCAACACCACACATAATGGCCATCAGGCACACATGCCTCCTACTTATCTGTAAGTATAATAAATATAGTAAGTTGAGCAACATTGGTTGTTACCAAGGGAGGGAGTCCAAAGTTTCGACTGACCATGGCATTTTAATTTCCTTGAAGATTAATACCCAATAAATCTCCTATAAATATCTTTTGCAATATTATATTAGGAATTTCTTAGTAATCTTATAAAATCCCAGACATAACTTCTAAGAGCCCAATGCTCTTTATGTAACACTACTGTCATTTGAAAGAAAAAAAAAAGTGACGAGTAGCCAAGCTTCTCACACTTCAGTTGATTTTTTTTCCTCACACAATCTAATTTTTAATCACACAGTCTCAAGCTCCATTCTTTATCAATCTTGCTCAAAGTATCTCCTCGCATAGAAGATCACTTCAAATCTGAAACTCAAACTCTAATGGATCTTCATGATCTGCAACTCACATCTCCACAATAGCACATATATAATGTAAGTAGAGCTCATGCTATACTAGTCTACTTCCCTCTACTCATCGGTGGTTTTGGGCTGAAAGTTACCTGATTAGCTCCAAATGATTACCGCAAATCTCAAAGACTCGGCCTTTCTTTTGGAGATTCAATCATTCTAGTATTGTAAACATTCCAGCTATTCATTTGAAAGCATTAGAGACGTATTGGAACATGTTCCAGATATGACTGATGTTTGTCATATATCTCTGGTGCCCATGTGACAAGTATTAGCCATTGTCAAGCTCTCTCTCTCTCTCTCTCTCTCTTCATATATATATATATATATATATAGACTATATTTATATTATACTGCCAGTCATAGTTGATTTATATTGAGGAAATGCTTACTATATGTTAGCTTATCATTGACTCATCCAGTTCAGTAATCTTGTTTTAGACCCAATACGAAATCAATCATCAGCTGAGCTCATTTTATCATTTTCCTAATCTTAGAGAGTCTTCGAGAGATAATTATTCAAGTAATTATATACAGTTTAGCTTGTAGCTAAAAAAAAGGATAATTTATGTGACTACCTCTCTTAATATTAACATGCTTGTAATGATATTAACATCAAAAAAATGAAAGGTTAACATAAAAAATGCAGTTAATTAAAATAATGATAATTTTATAAATATTTGATTAGTACATCAAAAAAAAAATTGATCTATGAATTAATTAGAAATAAAATAAGAGGTTTAAGGAATTAATCTTAAGGTGTAAAGTTTTCCTTCTCCTTTTCTCTATACATGTTCAAAGGAAACATCATTATCATCAATTAATCATTAGCTGTATAAGCTTTAGAACTCCATTAACAAATATATAGTTTCTTAGTTTTTTTTTTAATTCAAATTAGTTCAACAATAGTAATTAATGAAATCAGCTTTACATTGTTGTATGTCTGTTTTTTAAATTATTTTTTAAGGTTGTAAGTCAGCCTTATAATAGGTCAGCTTTATTTTTATTCAGATGGATGTTAGTAAGATAATATTGATAATTTCATGTGCATCTTACAAAAAATTCTAGTTTAAAAAAAATTGTACTAAAAAGCTGTTTTAGAAAGATATTAGAAAACTGTCTCAAACGAAGCCTAAATCCATTCAATGAATTGCTTGTCTAATTTTCATTCAAATTTAAATAAGGCTTGGTTTGGGTCAGCTTTCTTACTGCTTTAGAAAACAATAAAAAAGTCATCCCAAATGAAGCCTAACTTTTGCATTCCACCACTCAACTGCTGTTTGAAAGTTGGACATACAATCTCCCTATCTATGTATTTCCCTTTCTTAGCCCATTCTCTCTTACAAATTCAGAAACTAAATATATTACTCTCCTTATGTTTTTTGGCATGAATAACATCTTAACATGTGAAAGTAGAGAGCTTTCTATTGCTATTGTCATAGAAGTTTTAGTGTTTGAAACAAAATGCAAGCGAATGGAATCTAACTTCTTGAAAGGATTGTATAGGGGAAATCACAAGCTCAATATCCTTATTTGTGAGAGAACTCTTCAACACAAGGTTTGTTTTGGATCAATGCAAATGGAAACAAAATTTTCCCATTTAAAAAAGAAAGTGAATACTCAAGAGAAGAACAAATTAAGATGGTTAATAAGAGAGGAGGATCAGAATGTAGAAAACATAAAAACTTCAATAGAAGATATAAATGTTTAGAATAATATTAGGTACAAAAGGGCACAAAATATCAACCAATAGGTACATGACATAGAGCTAAAACTTCAATATGAATACATGCTTTGGTTAGAATACATGCATTGGTTAGAATCCAAAGATTTCTACACTTTTTGTTATCCACCATAGCTTGCCCAAGATCCGGATGAGATAGCCAATGTGATAACTTAAGCTATATCATCCGTAAACACGAGAGTTCAACAATTTACTACTAAAATTGAATGTGTGTGCTCTAAAAATAAACAACGACACAATAGGTCGATTTTTTATGATTGTACTTGGAAAATGTCATCTAGTGGGACTACATAATATTCAAGTAAGATTCTACAAGATTAAGATATATTTGCAAGAGCAACAAATAATAGCTGAACTTTGACAAACTCTACATTATATGGCATACCATATCAAGAGCGGAACATTGTGAGGAAAAGCTACCAATTCTTTGGTATGATAAATTGATTAAGATGCTATTATTAGAGGGTAAAAGAAAGAAATTCTTAACTATAGAAGACTGTCAAGATGCATTGACACCTGAACTTAAAGTACAAATATAGTATAGCATAGAACTAGATACGATCTCTTATGGATTAAGTAAATAAATATGAGGAATTAAAGCTGTTCATTTATTACAAAAATATTTTGAAATATACAGTGGCATAAATTAATGCCTACATCGATGTGAATAGCATTGGCTCTAAGTGTATAGCCAATTTGGGGCATATATGAGCTATCACATAATTGATGATCTCTATAATAACATTTTCCTCATTTTCCAGCAGTGTTGCAATAAAGGATTGAGTGGCTTATGCCATAAACTAGTGTTATTAATGTGTAATCAAAGTGGTATTCGGGATGGGCCTAGATAGAGACCAAAGTTAAGTCAGTCATGTTGTATGGTGGCTATGGAGAAAAGAATGTCTACCTTTGAAAATGATTGTAGAAAATTGCCTTGCACTCAAAATATATATACGCATATCATAAAGCATTAGATTCAATGGAACATTGGATTCTTTAACATTAGATTTCATGCAATTCCAAACCTATGAATATAACTAAGAAAGAAAACTTTTCAAAGTATATAATTAAAAACTCACATCTATCATAGTTATAATAGACTTCAAAGTTTAATATGATAAATAATATAAGCAAAATAATTGATATTCTTATGAAATGATAAAGATCAAAATAATACTTATAGTGAAATAAACACTAACATAAATTAAGTACTACTTCACTCCTTAGAGAACTTTGCACATACAATTTACTTTGTTCCCACATAAATTTGGGGCATGAAAATCATGAAAAATCGATTCTCTATGACTTTTTTTAAAAGATTTCTAGTTGGATTTTTGTTAATTATGCAAATCATTAGAATTCCACCAATCATTATAACTGATGAATAATTTGCCAATAATAATTACTTTTTGACAAATTTTTCATTGATTGGATTGAATAAATTCATCAACCCATCACCTTTTCCTCATTTCATTTGAATTTTGAAAATATGTAAGCCATGCCTGCCCCTATGTGCCCTCAACATCACTTGTTTACCTCATTGGTAAGTCCTTGCCCTCTCACCTTATTTTTTGCCTAAATGAAAGTGTCACACCACCTTACTTCTTATTCTCTAGAATTTTTCTATTATAAATAAATGGTCACACTCTCTTGGTGAAGCTTCCAAGATTGTTGTGATCACTTCTCACCTTATTTCTCTTCAAATCAATACTTTGAAGGCCTTTTTTTTTTCTTATTTGTAGGTTTTTTTTTTAATTTCCTAATATTCTTATTAAAGATTTTAGATTTTTAAGGCTTAAGGTTTTGGATTATTAGGATTAAAAAATAGGGTTAATCTTGTAATATGATATTTATATAAATTAATTTAAGTATATAGGATTGATTTGTAATTATATAGGACTTATTGATGATATTCCTAATGTAAAATTTTCAAAAAAAAAATTATTCCTAATGTGAAAGTGTCAATGAAATATTAACTAAATTTTATTGATATTCTTATAAATACAAAGCATAGATGTTATGACTCAGTGTTACTATTCATCTTCTTTGATGAAAAAGATTAACAACTAAATTTTTTAATAGAGTTGAGTTACTCATTGAAAAGGGATTAGATTCAATAACTATAAGCATGTGAATTAAACATTTTTAATGCCTCCTAAAGTAAAAGTAAATTTATTTCAAATATATTTTTAACCTAATTATTAGTTTTGTCCATCACATGAAGAATATGAATATTTAGTGCAAGTATTTAGTTCAACCATGATGCTTAGCTCAGTCCTATACAAATTATCTCATCACTATTAGGATATGATATTTGATTCTTTTGACTCACAAATTGATACAAATTCTCTTGCTCAAATTATTGAAGAGCCTCTTAATAATGAAGCTAATTAGCTTTATGATGTTTATGAGTTGCTCATCATTATTACACGCTTACCCCCCAATCACTCATAGTTATTTATTATAGTTAGACGGTTGAGCATTAAAATAAATTATAATTTTTCATGAGAATATTTCAATTAATTTATTTAATATTTAAATGGATCAAAATAAAAATTAATATTTTACCAATTGTTTACCAATTGACTTTTGTAAGACAAAAAATTGGGTGTTTGAATTAGGTCTAAATACAAAAAAGAGATATTCTTTTACTAATAGATGCACATTGCATTATAGTGATAACATCACCAATAATGAATGTAAATATTATGGACAACCTCGATATAAATATCATATACTAGAAGATAATGCAAATAGATATCACATCTTTCAATTATATATATATATATATATATATATATATATATATATATAAAGATAATGCAAATAGAAGAAGGTTCCACTAAAATGTTGTATTATTTACCTCTTTTTTCATAGTCAAGAAGATTGTGTATTTATGAACTTTATTGAACATATAAGATGGCATTATCAAAAAATGCAAAAACCAAAGGCTTTATTTCATCCATCAAATATTAAACCATGAAAGTACTTCGATCATTCAAATTTAGAGTATGCTTCAAACCTGCAAAACATAAGACTAGTTTATATGTTGATAGTTTTACTTTATATAGCAAAAATGCTTCATTGTACTTACATTGGGCAGTCATAATTATATCATGCAATGTTCTTCCTGAGATTTGCAAGATAACTTTGGGCATATTTTTTATGATGACTATTCATGTTCTGCAAAATTTGAAGAAGAAAATAAAAATTTACCTACAATCTCCGGTAGATGAATAAAAAATCTTATGACCCAAATATATATGATTTCATATGACATTTTTAAAGAAATAGAATGTTTAGATGAATGTGCCACTTTCATGGATAATTGATGATTTTCTATTATGCCGTATGCTATCAGAGTGGAGCACTATATAGAGAAATTAGTCTATGCCTATAGCATGGACTGTTTTATGGTATTTACACTAATTAATGTTTGTTAATTTTTTATACTATCATCAAAGATTTTATTGGTGGATTATATATTAAAAAAATAATGATATTTTCTATTAGAATAAAGTAGAGAAATCTACTCTTGGTGTTAATCATAATTCGACAAAGTGAAATATTTTTAGATCTTCCCAATTAAAGAATGAATTCAATCTTAGATATCCAATCATCAAGGCAAGCTATTGATGATTGGATGATGGAAGACCAGAAGACTGCTAATAAGCAAATGAAGGTAGAACTGTAAGCAATTGTCAAGTAGATGAAGTTAAGTTGGGAGGCTATTCTTAGGTGGACATGCTAAATTTATGAACTTTTATTATAATATCATCATTTTAAGAGTTTTAACTGAAAAAAAAAAATCAAAGTGTCAATAAAAAAAAAAATCACATAATTTGTCATTTGGTGATCTTTCTTTCATAGATTCTTAACAATTTTGAGTTAATTTTATCATTTGATGTTTTTTCTTGTCATACTTTTTACAGTATTTTATATTAAGTTTATTTATAAATAGATTATATATATATATATATATATATATATAATATTTATAGTCATTATATATTTTAGATTTAATTATTCATAGCCTTAGTGTTGAAGCATTTTGAAATAATTTATTTATAAATCGTGTCTGTGTTGAATTTTAGAAGACTTTACAAGCTTTAAGTTTAAAATTGGGATAGTGATTTTGGTGTTCTTGTCATATCAAGAAGTCAATTTTCTTTCCCTTGAAAATGCTTGTTCAATGATTTATATGCTAGCATGTGAGCAAATGAATGAAGGTATTGAATCCTAATTTGATGGAGGATTATATTGAATGTAGGTTTATTAGGTGGCAAATTATGTACCAATCTTTCGTCCATTTCTATATAGAAAGATTTACATCATTGCTTTACTAGTCAATTTATTTCATTGCTCCTGAATGTTTTGATGTGATATGAACTTGGAATGATTAATGCTATAATTGTTGAGTGGATCTCCTTGTATATGTCTGACTACTCACACTCTTAGCATTATGTTATTTGGCATCAACATATCTATTTGTATGTGGAAAGTTATCATGTTGCTTTGTTGTTTGATGATTCAAGTGACCCGGAGCTTTTGTAGTTGAGCTTGAGCACTATACACTCATCTTATTTTGCATAGCACTCAACACCATTGTGTACATAGGCGGAGCCAGGGTAGGGGCTCTGGGAGCACAAGCACCCATTGGCCCATCACATAATAGTTTGATTATGCTGGTGGGGGTCTCATGGATAAAAAGTGCGCCGACAATGAGGGAGATGGAAGGAAGAGTGAGAATGCCAAGGGAGGTTCTCCAGCCCCAGCCACGCCAGCGTGAATCTTTTGGTTGGCAATAATTGACAAGGTTCACTATTAGTGTTGCGGAGGTGAGGCATACATTGTAAATATTAAAAATTGCTCTTCTATACTTTGTTGGTACCATTTCTAATAGGTAAGAGGGAGATGAACTACAAAAAGATATGGCTTTTGCAGGTCATGAGAAAAAAGTTATATTATTATTATTATATTTTTTTCAAATTGCAAACCTGAATGATGAAATCAACGCCAAAATTAAGGAGGATGCGACTGAAAATGAGCATGTAGACATTGATTTCCATGATGCTGCTTCCGATGAAGATGAAGGCGCCTCCAACACGCGTGGAAAAGAAGCAGTTGAATCTCATAGTGGCGTGGAAAGCTAAGAGGGATCCAAAGAAGCTGGAAATGTAGAGGGAGGAGGTGAAAAGGGTGAGAATATTGTTTTTGACCTTGCAGTAGTTGTTGGTTATGCTATCTTGTTTCACTTGGGTGTAGACATCTGGGAAGAATTTCTTGAGAAACTTAATCCCCGCAGATCAAATCAGCTTCCTATTAATAATTCATTTGGTGATTTGGATTTGCTATCCAAATGTGAATATGACTAAGAAATTTTAATTTCTATATATAAAAGAGAAAGAAATCACTTGAAATTTTTGAAAGTATTTTATAAATCATCAATTTGTGCCATCAATAAGAAAAACTTCTAACTTCATCCCAAATATTTGTGCACTTAGTGTTTTCTACTGTGAGGTGAGTTAGTGATATATTAGAAGTTATGATAATTTTGATTAAGTGATATATTAATGTTAGTGCTTATTGCTATTCATTTCCATATTAGCATAACTTACCTATCCACTCAACATTTTATGATATCACAGTATAGTATTTTATTATGTCATAAACTTATGTGATAATATGCTTAATATTGTCTTCATTGTGCTTAATGCTTGAACACCTACATTAACAGTAAACATCTTATCACATACATTTTTACAAATATATATACTTGCATTGTACTAGTGCCTTGCTCTATAATTGATTTTAGTTTATTATATCTTAATGGCGGACGCATCTAATTTGACCTTTTAAGCAATATATTAATTGTTCGTTTTTATTTTATATATTAAACTAAATTATTTTTTTATACAAACATGTTCATAATTTTTTTATATCTATTAATTTATTTGCAAATTAAATCACATAATTTCATATCTTTTAAATATAATTAAAGTATTACTTAATAAATTTTAAATCCATTTTCCGGATTTTCAGACCAATCTTTTTTTTTACATAAATTTCGGATTGGACCAGTTTTCTGACCATTTAATAATAATAATTTTATAAAAATAACATTTATTTTAATTAAATATAATATACATATACTCAATTAAAATTTATATTACATTCATCTAAAAATAAATTTAATAAAATCTATTCTGAGCAACTTTAACGGCATATTAAAAAAATTAGATCAAAATATTATAATATTAAAATATTAAATTTATTTTTAGATTAATATATATAAGTAATAAATAAAATTTTATATTATCTTTGTTTTAAAAGAAACATTTAATAATTTTCAAGAACCTAAACAAATTTTAGTTGGATCTTATTTTTTTTCCATTAATGATGACATTCCATCAACCAAATAGCACAACACCATCCAAGGATTAGATAACGAACAACAGGAGAGCTTATTACATGCGGAGTCCGGATGAAACAACCGTTCTGATTTTATAAGGATACACAATAAATATACAACAAATACATAATTTTATTTTTTATTGTGTAGCTTCATAGAATCTGGACGATTCATCCGTCCGGATTCCGCACGTAATAATTTCTCCAACAACGAAGGCATCGATTGTATAAAAAAATAAAAAAAAAACATAAATAAATTTACAACTCTATATTATTGCAGGAGATTAGCATATTTGCACCAGAGAGAATGATTCAATAGATGAGCTTGAAATAAATAATTAAGATAATTGCCAGCAAGAGGGCTACTATTAGGCAGCCTATAATCCATTTGTTCCTGTCCATCCTTTTTGATATAGTAGCCAGGATCTTCTTGCTTTTGCCAACGTTATCATCCACACCATGCAGCTGCAAGCCAATAAAAAAGGCAAAAATCAAAACAAGTAACTTGTAAAATATCATGGCAGGAAGCATGGTTAGATAGCTAAGCATACTCAGAAATTCTTGTTACAGCTCAGAAGTATAAATAGAATTGTCTTGAACTAAGCTCTCCCCACTCAAATGAATATCATTTAGGCTTCATTTGGGACGGCTTGCTTATTGTTTCTTAAAGTAATTTTTTAGTATAAAAATTAAATTTTTTGTACTAAAAAATTATTTTAAGAAGCAATAAGAAAGCTGTTCCAAAGGAAATTTTAGTCAAATGCAAAAAGCAGTCACAAAGGATCTCTGAAGTATACCAGCTAGCAGGGCCAGGGAGTCCATAAGGCTGCTACGACAACTTCATCTGATGAGTAGAACAAGCAGCAAACATTAACAAAAAATGAGTAGTTGAACCTCCTGAAACCAACAATTAGAAAACTACGACCCAAGTGGGAGGGGGCGTAATCAAATTGCAAGAATCCTACTGGCAAGAATAAAAGCAAAGGCAGGGCTTTCTGTAAAAGGCCCGGACATATTAAGATGGATATGTTCGGATCTCTTTCTCAACTTGGTTGTCTTCTTAATAGTCTTTCCCTCCTTCAGCGTAGTTCTTGGCCAGCGAAATTGTGGTAACAGACTCTCCCTCTCCCAAAACCCTATTCTTAATCTTGATCTTGTAAGACTTTCCACCAATCACAAAACTGTGATCTTGCTATGGACTCGGAGCCAAGTGACCCGCATTATGCATACTATAGTGGGGACTGGGGATCCCTACGTTTTGATATTCTATTGATTACAAACTATTAGCGGGATGACAGGGCATTGATTTAGGAACCTGGATCCACAAGACACCCGACTGCATTTAGCATTAAAGCTTTGGCGTATAGATGGCAGACTACTCCTTTTGAGCGACTTGATTGCCTTCAGGGTTCCTTCCTATTATCATTATACGACAAGCACGACCATCATTAGACAAGGTGATGATTCCTATGGGGTTGGTGTTATTGGGTAAAGAGAGGTGATGACACCACAAGAGGAAAGTAAATAATCTAATGGAAAAATTGACCAAATTCTTCGTAGGTATTCGGTAAACATAAAAGTTCTTGTAGGAACCCTACTGGAGATTCAAACCTAGGAAGCTCATTCTACTCTTTGATTTGTCATGATCTGAGGTAGAGGGAAACAGATAGTAGCCCAGTATAACATATGGCAGAAGAATGATTTGTGTATTTTGGATCCAAAGATTCAAGCTCTAGAAACTAGTCTTGCTACCTTACTCTGGGGGTGGGGCAGGACCTCAAAATTAGATTTAACATGTTTTGTAATCCCAATGTAGTTTATTTGATGGAGGTCATCTCTAGCTTAAGATTGGTGACTACCTGGAGAGTTGATGTCGTTTGTGTAGGAGACGGAACGGATAATAATTCCAGCTAGAGTTTTGCTGTTATGTTACCCTTTCCTTTGATTATATCAAGCATGAGTGAGTTGGCAAACAGACAACATTTGGTAATAAATTTATGCTTTGCATGTCCACAATTTTTTAGCTTAAAGAGTTAGTCTTGCCAACTCAATTAGGGTAAGGACCTGGGACATGATTTATTATAGTTTATAGCCTAGAGAAAATTAATATATTTGCATGCAAATTGAAGCTACAATATTGCGGTGGGTTGGCCAATTCATTATCATTTTACTTAATACGGTAGATCCCAAAGGCCATAGAACAATTAAAGAATCCAGGAGTATCACTTAGCACTGCCAAATTAAGCACGATAGGTGGAATAGTCTGAATCTTTGGCAGGATAAGATCAATCAAATTGGGAGAAGGCTTTATTTTTTGTGAAGGTTGGCTTCAAATTATGGAAACCCTTCTTTTTTATCAATTTTCTAATATTTTTTAGAATTTTGAAAAATATTTCACCTTTTTGGAAGAAAAAAAAAGGTAAATTTTAAGCATCAAAATGACCCTGAAAAGGTTTAAAAGCACTTCAAAGTTTCATATTATTCCACGTACCTCTTGAGAATTTTTATTTTTTAACATTTTCTTAGATTCTACTCACATGTTTTGCAATTTTTTTTACATGTTTTTGCACTTTTTTATTCAAAGTTATTTTCATAATTTCAAAGAATGTCAAGAGGCTTTATTGCAAATTTCATAATCAAGTTGAGTTTCATGTTGGTGTAATGTTTCTGGTTGGCATGATCAAAAGTTGGTAGGTACCATATGTTACATTCTGGCAAGTCAATGGGCCAAATTAAGTCTTTCTTTTCAGAATGTATACAATTGCATGTGGAGGTACGTGTAATTATTCGTATACTTTTTATTGTTCATGAAATTACATGGCATGCATAGTTCCTATTTTTTATAGGATGTACAATTATGTCTCCCTATTTTTTTTTCATATAAGAAGAAATATTTTAGTTCTTGGGCACTTGTAATTATATATAACAAAACACATGTTTACATGCTCTCTCAGGTAATGTGTTTTCATGTATTACAAGCAGATTTTAACACATTTTCATTCTTTGTCCAACCATCAGATATATGTTCAAATAATCTTCTACAACATTTGTCTTAATAAGAAAGCATGTACATGTGGTGAGAAGCATCAAAGCTACGTTGGGTTTCCCACCATTCTAAGAAAAATATGTGCTAATGGTGCTCAATGAATCTAGGCAAAGAGAACCTTCCCAAACACATCAAGAAGAACATGCATGATTGCACCATTTATAGAGATCCCTATAGGTTAAGAAAAAGTGTGGCCCAATAGTATTGCCCCTTGCCTCCAAAGAGTAGGTATGCAATTAAATTCCTTCAAGGGTGCAAGCAAGAGTCAATGGCGCTCTTCATAAAGACCTTTAAGCTATACCAAAAGGGTTGTTGAAACTTATCCATCGCAAGAGCTTTTCAATGGGATTCACCATCAATCACCACCTATCTCTTTATCCTATCATCTTGGCTTTGCCCTGCATATTTATAGAATGGGAAAGGGCAGGATTGAGTTTGCAACCAATGTGCAACTGAATAGGCCCTTAGGGAAGACTACCTAGATAGGTGAGTATTCGCACATAGCGGGAGCGAGGCTCAATATGTGGTACCGATAGATGGGATACTAAGGTAACCATGTTGGGTTAAGCCCTAGCACATGCAACTACATTTGAGACACCTTTAATTACATATGCTAGCTACCGCATGCTACACAGACAAATGTAATTACACCACATTGCCACAGACTTCATTCAAGAGAAGAACAAAAGAAAGACATTTATGAGTAAGCCTCGTAATAGAAACGATTGGTGGTGGAAAAGGTGTTTCGACACAAGTTGCTTGTTTAATATTTGTGTCTGTTATGGACTCATTTCATGCATTGCTTCCTTTTATATCAGTACCTATAATTTCTCTGCTGAATTATGATATATTTTAATTTAATTTATGCCATGTGTTATTTAATGTGAACCTTTACATGAAACTACAATGGAATAAACTTTTTTCTTTATGCTCATTATATAAAGTTCGTAAATAGTCAAGGAGAACTCAAGAATTTCAAATGATGACTTTGATGTGGACTATGAGCCAACTATTAATGATTGAAATTGCATTTAATTTAACAGTATCATGATAGCAACATATCTATCCACAATTATTATATCATGAATCTATTTAAGATGCCGTGCATGACATTAGCCTATGCTGGAGATAAATGGATTAGTGAGTTATTGGCAAGACATCCTATGAGAATTCATAATATTTTTAGAATTTCACTTGAACTATATGATTCAAAAGAACTATCACTAAAGAAGTTTTGGCCATCACCATATATATCCAGCACATAATGAGTTCATAGGATCCACCAACAAACATTTTCAACTCTAAAAATAAACATAACTAGATATCTAGGAAACTTAAGCACTAGTTCACCAGACAATCAGACATTATATCCCCCATTTAACAGACAATTTTGAGAGATCCCATCAAAGATACTCCATGATGTCTAATATGACATACTTTAAATAAGGAAATTTTACATAATTGATGTTGGATATGCCCTACAAGGAAGATTCCAAAAATCTTACTCATATACTAGATATCATTTACCAAACTTCGTACAAGGTACTTGTCTAACACGTGATCGATAAGAGAAAATCAACAAAATACATTCCTTGCTTTGGAGTATACTGGATCATACATTTAGTGTAAGAAAAAAGATTTGGACGAACTTAAAGATGTCTAACTATTCCTTTAAGAAGCAACGCCTAATACTTGTTGTTAAAATACAACTATATATGTAGGCACCCATTACTTATTGGTCCTAAGTTTGGAGCATATATGAAGATAAAAACTCCATTCACCTCAAGGCACATGGGCACAGAGCAAGGCAATGCGTTGATGAAAATTCAAACTTGAATGTTGACCGTGACATGTTTGATGCACAAGTAATGACCCAAATTGTTGAATTAAGAAGTGATATTGATAGGCAATTATACCATGTTAAACAAAAATATATATTAATACTTGTTTATCAATATTAATGCAAGTTTCTTAATACATGATAGTTGCTATCAAATAAACTATTTTTAATCATCATTATTTTTCTATTAAAATGCAGATAAAGCATTACATAATATTTGAGAGTCAACAATTAGGAGTAATACATATATTAAAAAGAGTGCAACGCGCATTTGGGTTTCTAGTTAGGTTATCGAAAGGATTGATTTTATCATAAATAACTTTTGATATTAAGTTATCTTCGGTAACTTATACATTCTTGATAGGTAAGTGTGATGCATCGATAATCTTATCATTGACAACTCACAAAAGGAAATCCTTTTTGCTGAAAAAGATTTCATCATGGTGATGGCTAATCCACCCAGCTGAAGAAGTCATGCTCTCTCTATGTTAGGTAAAGGAAGTGATATGTAAATGCAGATGCTTACTAAGAAGCAATACATATAGCCAACATCTCCTGCCAAATATGTCAATGTACCAAAACTCGATCATCAAGATTCGCTCCACCAAAGTGACAACATTTAAAAAGTTATCAAGACTGTATATATTTATACAATAATGTACATTCAACTGCCCAAAGACATTCAAAAGAAAGAAAGGCATGGCTTCCAAAAGAACAGTAGAACAAAAGCTGCCAAATTTTGAGAATCTACATTACTGCCCCTTATTAATTCAAGTAAGAAAAATCATGATTTTGAAAATCGGATTGAATCGGCTGGTTCAACTGCGAAATGGCCATTTCAGTCCGTCTTAAAAATAGGCCCAGCATCAAACCGGTGTGAACCGACTTAAATAGCCGGTTCAACCGGCTAACCGTTGAGCCAGTCCCAACTTTTAAGAACCGGCCAATTCATTTGTTATCCTTCTAAATAATTAATTAAATTAATTTAATATAAAATATTAAATTTAGAATTAATTTAAATATAATATATTTTAATTTTATAATCAGCACTAATTTTAATAATGATAACTTACAAACCAAGCAACAACAAAACATACCCAAATGATCCCATCACCCCATATGAGTTTTTAACATATGAGTTCTTAATACATGCAAATAGGAAAAACTATATAAACAAAACTAAATAAAGCTTCTTAGTGATGTGGAAATAAATAACTTCATTAAATTGTTCTACTTCAAAACACATATATTATGTATTCCTAAACTATTTTTTTAAATTATTTTTATAATAATGAGAATAATATTTATTTTATTCGTTAATTATATTTAATTGTTTATCTATTTTATTTTTTATTTTTAAAGTATGCATTATTAAAAATTAAAATTCTTTTACTTAGTAATTATAAATACTCTAAGATGAATGATTCATCGATGCAAGTTTATAATGTAAATTTTGTACATAACTTATAATTGTAAATTTTATTTAAATATATAACATAAATTGTCAACAACAACAGCATTAAGCCTTTATCCCACTACTTGGGGTTAACTACATGAATTATTTTTCTCCATTGTGTCCTGTTAAGAGTCAAATTCTCATTTAAATCTAATAAAAAAAGGACATTTCTAATATTTTCTAATAAAGTCTTTTTAGGTCTACCTCTACCTTTCTTAATATAGGTCAAATGTAATACATCTACTCTCCTAATCAAGTCATCAGAAAGCCGATGTTCTAAGTGACCAAACCATCAAAGGCAACTCTCTCTAATCTTATCTGTAACTAAAGCTACTCCAACCTTTTCACCTATATGCTCGTTTTGCATTCTGTCTCTAAGAATAAAGCCACTCATCCATCTAAGCATCCTTATCTCTGCAATACTTATCTTAATTTTATTCTTCTCTTCTATATAATATAAATTAGCAATAATTTTAAATTTATAATTTTATGTGAACTAAATTTATTTTTTAATCACAAACTTATATCATTGTCTATTTATTATATCATTTATTTTTATTTAAATAATCTTAATATTGATTATGTCATCCGGTTCCACCCCGATCGAACCGTTGAATATTTAGACCTCTCCTTTTTCCGGTTCGACGTAAAGTTTGATTATCATAACCCTTGAGAAAATATATAAAAAAAAATTAGTGCCTCATCAATTTGGACAAGCTTCAAAGTGGAGGCGTTATCATAGAAACAAATGAAAACAAGTACATCAAAGGTATGACTTTCGATATTTGTATGAGGCTTCTAGAGATAAAATGTTATCCAAGCTCCGTGAACACAGAAACTCTCAAATTTCATGTTTTTAAAAAATGTTTTTTAAATATCATACTAACTTCATAAAATAGCAATTGTCAAACACAACGATGTAAAACTTGAAGGCTAAAAAGTCATCCTCACCCTTCCTAAAATTATAATTTTTCTCAAGAGCTAAATCCTCCAAATAGGGGAGCCCATGATCTAGGAATTATATTATTGTGGGCTCCGAAAATTCCATTAATATGTATGAGCTCCCGGCCTCTCCGCGCCATCGGTCTATTTTTCTTTTCTTGTTTGATGATGACGGTAGAGAGTTTTAACAAAATTAGGTCCCTGGTGAATTTTCAGAAGGCAGATTGGGTTTTAGATAAGACACTACCCAGAGATTTCGCCCTCATTTTGTGAGGACTTTATGATCTGAGTTCTAGTTTCCTATAGGCGCAAGCCCCTATAGTTAATTACCCCTCCCGATAAAAGGAGAGAACTTACGATTAAGGCTAGTCGTTAAGGAGATCATATGGATCTTAAGTCCAGTGTATAATAGCAACAGTTGTGGAGTTTGAATTTGAGATTTGAATTTTAAATTTTAAGAATTTAAGGATTATCACCATAAAATTAAAACTGGTGGTGGGGGAATGGAGACGAGCCCGATCAAGATCCCATGGTTCCGTCGTCCCGGGCTATCATGGTCCCTGGTCTACTTAGTCAGAGGAGGTAGTCGACCCAACCTGACAGAAGGCACCTTATCAGCAGTCATGGGTTGCTTCGTCCAAGAATACCTTGTAGACCTGGGTTGGTGTTTGTCTAAGGGGATATATCTAAATCCACCTTAGCTGACAGAGGGCTTTGTGCCTATCGACTATACCCTATGATTCATCGCTCAAGGGTTTGACGCCCTTAGGGAACATACGGGCTTTGGCCGTGATCGTAATATAATGGTGCCATTTTGCGGCAAAACTACCCGATCAGAGGGCACGTGCCACGTCCCTGCTGGCAAGAGACTGTTTGAGGATGAACCTTAGCGATACACCCGACATGCATTTGCTCTTTGTGAGCTGAGGTTAACTTCAAATTTATCACCCCCGACAAACGGTTGCGGGAGATGGATGATTTTTAGTTTTAATTTTTTTTAAGTGAAGATTTTATTTCAGAGATTTGAAATTTTGTTTGATTTGAGATTTGACCCCTCCGGTTGAAATTTTCTGTCAATACGACCATCATCGGGGTAACGTTAAAGTCACTAGTATTTTCGTGGGAATTTGAGAGGCATTTTGTAATTCAAGTCATGTCGACTCCAGTCCTTTCGAGGAGGATGAGACTTGAATTTAGACCCGCGCAGCATTCTCAGACCATTAGATTTTGAAATCGTATGCGGTGGTCGGAGCACATGCGGGTTGTAGCATTTGACCCTATTCATTATTCTCGAACATTTGTGTTTATAACTTTAATACGTTGATCGGAGCACATGCAGGGGGTTATGTTTCAATTCAGTGGGACCATATTTAATACATAAAAGGGGAGAATTTTTTAAAGTATTTAAATATGATCTATTGTGCCAGTGATTTCATTTAGAAATGCCCAGGATTTCATTTAAGGGCCTACGAACGCCTTCTGTCCGCTTGTACATATGTTGCGGATCTGGTGGCGTTGCGCTGGGATTTCATTTGGGGATTTATATGCCTTCTGTCTGCTTGCATGGGGTTGTCTTCCTTTATGAGCAAAGTCCACAAAAAATTTCTTTGCTTCGTATATCAATTTAATTTAAGGTTATCTCCAACAAGCTTTCATTGTAAGTTCTTCTCCTTCTCATTACAACATTCATTGCTATCTTCATTTAACAAGAGATTGTCAAAACCGATCTCTTCTTTATAACAGCTTGGGTTCTTTTGATGATTACATTCAACTTGGAGAGTTTAGCAATCAAACACAAAGCTTCTTTAAGAAGAGGATTAAGGTGACAATGACAGTAGTTTCTAAAAGAAGAATGATGTCATAAAAAAACTCTGATGATGCATATTTCAGTAAACTTTTGTATTCCATGATTGATTGAAAAGTAAGCTGAAGGCACTACACCATAATTTTAAGCATCCTACCTGCTATCTTTATTAAGATTATGAATGTAATTTGCTAGGTATGATGGAAAGATGTGACCACTTATTAGGGATAATAAGTACGTATTCACATACTACTTTCCTAGAAATGATTCTTGTATTTCTTGGATGAAATTATTATTGGAGAACATTGTTTGGTCCACCAAAAGTACATAAGGCTTTGACCAACATTTCACGATGTTTATCCTATGTATATTGCCTCAGTAGACCCTTTTCAAAAATATTATCATTTGTAAACTATTTTGTGACATTCTTGAGTTGCACGGGGTTATTCATAGAAATGAAATCTTGCATCAATATTAGCTATTGTAACAATGTATTAATGTAAGAATTAATGCTTTTGCATTACTATATTTCAAGCATAAGTATTGTTGCACCACCGGTCACCCTTACGACATAATATTTTGGCAAAAGCATGTCTCTCAAATTTGAGTACAATTCGAATTTATGTCCAACATTATTCAATCAAATTTAATTTAAAATTGATTTTATGTTTGAATTATATTCAAATCAATTTTTTCATTTTTTGTCCAAGTCCCCTGTTGTTCACTAAAAATTTTGGTAGCCTTCCGGCGTCCCCTCCCCGGCGCCGGGAGGTAAGGAGGGCATTTGCCCTTTCAAGTCCGCCCGGCCGGAAAGATAATCGACGACCGAGGGCTTCGGGGCATTGTCGGGCCCCGGAATGGTCTTTGGAAGTTCTGATTGACGAAGATTGCGTATGATTAGATGCAGATCGAGTGGTTGCAGAAGATTGGCCGTAGATCGAGTGGTTGCAGAAGATTGGACGCAGATCGAGTGGTTGCGGACGATTGCCGGTGATTTTTGCTGAATGTTCAATTGAAGATCCCTCTTTTTCTCCTTTTTTTAATTGATTAAATGAATTAATTAAAATTAAATTTTGATAATCCCAAATTAAATCAATGCACGCTTCTCCAAAATTTTCAAAATTTGACTAAGTCCCGGATTTTGAGAAAATTTCGACAACCTCCTGGCGTCCCCTCCCCAGCGCCGGAAGGTAAGGAGGGCATTTGCCCTTTCAAGTCCACCCGGTCGAAAAGATAGTCAACGGCCAAGGGCTTCGGGGCGTTGTCGAGCCCCGGAATGGTCTTCAGAAACTTCCAATTGACGATGATTGGTTGCCGGAGATTTGTTGATTTGAGGATCCCTTTTCTTTTTATCAATTAATTTATCAAATTAATTAATATTTATAATTATTTTTAAAATAAATAATCATTTAAGTATTTTTTGATTTTCTCAAAAATTTGGCTAAGTCCCGACTTTTTGAGAAAATTTCGACAGCCTTCCGGCGTCCCCTCCCCGACGCCGGGAGGTAAGGAGGGCATTTGCCCTTTCAAGTCTGCCCGGCCGGAAAGATAGTCAACGGCCGGGGACTTCAGGGCGTTGTTGGGCCTGGGAATGGTCTTTGGACGCTTTGATTGACGACGATTGGATGTAGATCGTTGATTGCCAATGTTTGCCGATCCCTGTTTGAAAAATCCTCTCATTTCTCTCCCTTTCTCTTTTTCTTTATTTTTTTCTTTTTTAAACAAATAATATTATATTATATAATAATAAAAATAAATTATTATTATTATATAATATTATATATGTTATATATGTATAAATATATATATATATATATATATATATATATATATACAGATATAATATAATACATATAATTATATATAACTTAATATATATATATATATATATATATATATATAATATTATAAGATAATATTATAAGTTATATAATATATATGTTAATATGCAGAGAGGGAGGCGGATCGGGAGGAGCCCGATCGGGCAGGGAGGCGAAGACCAGGGAGGCACGCACGGGAGCCAATCGGGTTCGGCGGCTGAGGCAGGTCGGCCGGCGATGGAGGGGGGTCAGAGTCGGCCGGCGACGGAGGGGTTGGAGGCTGGTAGGAGGTTGCGGTTAGGGCACGGGCAAGGAGGTCGTTGGAAGCGTTGGAAGAGGCTTTGTCGGCAGCAGGTTCAACGGGTCGGATCTGGCCGGCGGATTAGTTGGGTCGACGGCCTTGGACGGTAGGAGTTAGGCTTGGTGCGTCCTGATCGGAGAAGGGGAAAGCAAGCCAGCAGCTAGGGCACGACGGTCGGAGGCGAAGAAGAGGCGGAGGTCGGCGTCTGGTCGGGAGGTAAGTTTCCTTGCTTTGCTTGCGATTTCTTCCGGTTCCGAGAGTTTCTGTGTGCGTGCCTTTCCGATTCTGAGAGCGTATCTGTGTCCGTGAGAGCGAATGAGGGAGGTTTCATTATTTTGTGCCATATAGGAGATTGTGGGGAGCGGTTTGTCCGATCGTGGCTGAGGTGGAGTCGGTCGGGAGCGGGAATCTTACGTGGATTACAGTTAGAGTCAACAAATGCCCCCCAACAAATATGATATGCGCCTTGTAGCAAATCATGTTTGTTGCAACTGGTTGACCTTACGGATCTCTAAAATTAGATTTAGATGTCACGTAGAGGGTCTTCTAGATATCCCTGATTTATCTTCTCAATTTGTCAGGCATAGAACATATCTTCTGCCCTAGCTTTGTGCTTCTTGGGCTTGATGAAGAATCTATATCGGTGACCTATACACTTTTTAGATTTATATTAGGTCGGTGGCAAATAATCATCTGTCCAAGGCTTTATGCATAGCGGACTTTGATGATAGTAATATTCCCTTAGTTCAGCCTATGGCTTTATAAGAACTGTGGGAAAACTTCTTCGGTCCTGAGCTTTGTGCTTTATCGGACATGTTGAAGAAGAGAAGCTCCTTCGATCATAGCTTTGTGCTTGACAGATTTATTGAAAGAAATGCCTCTAACTTGACGACAATTTTCGTTGTGGCTTGGTGCCTTTGAGTTGATTGAGAATGTTCTTCTGAATTTTGCCTCAATCCACTTATTAATCTTCTGAATCTAAATTGCTTCGATTTGTTAAATTTGACAAATATCAAACTTGATAGTATTTGTCATCGGGCTAACAAAACAAGTGTTTTCCTACTATGGCCTCTTATCATGGCTTGTTAAGTAGGTAAAGCTGACAGTGGCTCGGCCACATATAGGCTTGTTGAGACTGATATTATACCTGTTTGAGCGCTAGACTTGTACTATAACAGATTATACTTGTTAAATTTGATTTGCTGAAGATATCAGACCAAAAGTTTCTTCATTTGAACATCAGGATTTTGGTAAATTTGGAGATGAATCTTCCCTTTGTAATGATCGCATATTTGTTTGCTTGAAGGCGCCACATTGTGCCCTATATTTACACAATAATAGCATTCTGAATGATTTTAAATATTTATTTGGGGATCGATGTTAACCCAAATAAATATTTAAAATGACCCCTGTCATAAAGGAAACTTTCAACTATCATCAGATTTTTGGCATTTTTAAACTTAAAAATGCCCCCTGTCTTGTGGGAGAATTTCTAAGATAACTTAGAAATGTAATCTTTCTTTGTGAGGGAATAATCTTCAGCTTGCTTTCTCTAAGAATAGTATTTCTTGAGATATCTTCCATTGATCGGCTCCTCCATATCGATGAGTTGATAGGCTCCTCCCTGGTACACCTTCTCGATGACAAAAGGGCCTTCCCAGTTTGGTTCGAATTTACCACCTATTTTTCGGTGTGGGATAATTGGTCTTCTCAGCACCAGGACCAATTCTCCTTCTTGAAATACTCGAGGGCGTACCATACGATCAAAAGATTTTATCATTCTTGCTCGATAAATTTCTAAATTTTGTTGAGCTTGGAGCCGGACTTCATCCAGTGCATCAAGCTCTTCCATCCGTAGGCGAGCATTTTGTTCTTCTGTGAGGTCGTACTGAATAGTTACTCGAAGTGATGGCAATTCAACTTCGAGTGGAAGTACTGCTTCAGCTCCAAACACCAATGCATAAGGAGTTGCTTTCGTTGGAGTCTTGTATGTAGTACGATATGCCCATAATGCTTCTGCCATCTTAGTATGCAACTCTCTTTAATTTTTAGTGAGGATTTTCTTGAGCAGCTTTACCAGCGTTTTATTGAATGCTTCTGCCAATCCATTTGCTCTTGGATTATAGATCGATGAATATCGTCAATCAATTTTGTGCCGCTCAATGAATTTGCATATCTTAGTGCTTTTAAAAGCTGGACCGTTGTCTGATATTATGCAGCGTGGTACACCAAATCTGTAGACAATATTATGAGTAAAGAAGTTAATCACATGATGAGCAGTGACTTCTCTAAAAGGAACTGCTTCAGCCCATTTAGAAAAATAGTCTATTGCAGCTAATATAAAGCGGTGTTCAGCTGATGATGGCAGATCAATTGGCCCTATTACATCTGTCCCCCAGCATTCAAAAGGCCAAGATGCTATAGTGGGATGTAAAGGATTTGGCGGTTGATGTATAATATTACGATGAATTTGACATTCATGACATATATCTGCATGATTGGTGCAATCATTTACCATTGATGGCCAATAATAACCCATTCTTTTAATTTTAATGGCCATTTTAGGACCCGATTGATGTGCTCCACATAGTCCTTCATGAACTTCAGATATAACTTTATCAGCTTCATCTCTCCCTAAACATCGCAGCCACATTTGATCGAACGATCTTCGATATAACGTATTATTGACAAACGCATATCGCAATGCTCTCTTTTTAATCTGCGTAGCAAATGATTTATCTGTCGGGAGTTTACCTTCTCTGATGTAGTCGATGAAAGGCTGCCTCTAGTCATTTTGCTCTTCAACCTCTAGGCATTCAAGTCAGGATTCAGAGGTTCTGCCAAATTTTCTTTCTGTAAATATTAGAGGTTTATCTATTTGATTTTCCAGAATAATTTGTTGGGGAGGTTGAGGAACAACCAAAGTTGTATCCTGCTGGCTTGAATTTGGTGACCCCTCTGCCTGCGGGGAACATAGAATTGCTGGCTCTAGTACTCGACGAGTGTTGACATTGATTAGCACTGGCTCGTCATTCATGCTCGCCATTTCTTTAGCAAGTTTTGCTAAAGAATCTACATTACTATTATGAGCTCGGGATATTTGGATTAGTGTAACATTTGTAATTTGCTTCATGAGTTCGAGGACTCGTCTGTGATAGTAAATTAACCCGACTGCCAATCTTATAGATACCCAGTACTTGATTTATAACGAGCTGAGAATTGCCAAAAATTTTGAGGCTTTGAATTTTCATAAAAATAGCGATCTCGAGACCCGCTATCAAGGCTTCATATTCTGCTTCATTATTAGTTCTGGGTTCAGTTAAACTAAATGAGTATCTCATTATCCCACCATTGGGTGCTATAAAGATAAGACCGACACCGACTCGAGCTTTGGGGAGGTTTGGAGGTTGGGTGGGTTTAATTGATGATGCACCATCAAAATACATCTCCCATATTTGTGATTTTGTTCCTTCTAAAACAAATAGAATTTGTTCATCAGGCAGATCGCCATTGAGCGGCGAGTCTGCAGGAACGGCATGTGCGGCAAGAAAATCTGCTAGGACTTGCCCTTTCACTGCCTTTTGTGGAACATAGGTGATATCGAACTGTAGAAGTATCACTGCCCACCTGGCTAGTCGACCTGTCAACGCTGCTCTTGCCATTAAGAACTTCAACGGATCGATCTTTGATATCAGTGTAATTTGATGAGACGGCATATAGTGGCGGAGTTTTTGAACAGCAAAAATCAGTGCCAAACAATGCTTCTCAATTGGAGAGTAACGTATTTCTGCTCCAATCAATCTTCGACTGATGTAGTAGAGTGCATTTTCTTTGCCTTCTTCATTATGCTGAGCTAGTAAGGCTCCAAGGACTCTTCTAACGCTACGGTGTATAGGATAAGAGGCTTCCCTGGAATTGGTGCTGCAAGAATAGGCGGGCTTAATAGATATCTCTTGATACTATCAAAAGCTTCTTGACATTCATTATACCATTTGAAATGAACATCTTTCTTCATCAGCTTTGCAAATGGTTGACATCTGCCAGATAGATTTGAGATAAACCGCCGTATAAACGCAAGTTGTCCTTATAAAGAACGGAGTTGGCGAAGACTTTTTGGAGGTGGCATTTCTATAATTATCTTGACTTTGTTAGGATCAACCTCAATTCCTCCATGTCATACCACGTACCCAAGAAAACTTTTCTGATGAAACTCCAAAAGCACATTTGAGCAGGTTCATTTTGAGATTGAATTTTATGATTTTCTCAAATACAATTCTCAAATCTTCAAAATGATCTTTTCGATCTATACTTTTGACAACAAGATCATCCACATAGCATTCAACTTTTTGGTGGATGAGGTCGTCAAATATGTGTCATACCTCTTTGGTATGTAGCTCCGGCATTCTTCAAGCCAAAGGGCATAACTGTGTAGCAGAATATGCCGATGGGAGTCCTAAAAGATGTATGTTTCTCATCTTCAGGTGCCATTCTGATTTGGTTGTAGCCCGACGATCCATCCATAAATGAAAATATGTCGTAGTTGGACGTATTGTCAACCAGCAATTCTGATATTGGAAGTGGAAAGTCATCTTTTGGACAGGCCTTATTCAGGTCTCGATAGTCAATACATATACGAATTTATCCGTTCTTTTTCACTGGGACAATATTGGCTATCCAATCAGTATATTTCTCTTCTCGAATGAAACCTGCTTCGATAAGCTTTTTGGTTTCTGTAATCACTTGCTCTTCGATTTCTAGCCTCATTCGCCTTGGAGCTTGCTTAACAAGTATTGCACCTGGTTTAATGGCTAGTTTATGAACAGCTATATCAGGGGATAAGCCTGGCATTTCATCGTATGTCCAAGCAAAGCAGTCCCTGAATTCACTGAGTAATGCTTTCATCTTTTCAACTTTATTCTTTGAAAGAAGAGCACTGATAAAGGTCGGGCGAGGGTCCTCATCAGTTCCCAGTTTATTTCTTTCAGTTCATCCATGGTAGCGGCCTGTCCACCATCTTCAAGCTCTTCTGGTGCAGGTTTAGCTTCCATATCTTTCTCTTCATTCATATCTGTATCTTCAATAGTCAGATGTTTATCTTTTATCGCATAACATGTATTTTTCTGAGCATGTTCTGCTACGATAAATCCGAGGCCTTTTGTATCACGACTGCCCATTTTTGATAGTTCTTGACACCACATTCTTTGAAAGAAACGTGCTCGTCACCAAGTAACCATATTATGAATTCCAGCTTTCCGTATCATCTGTTGAATTCTTTTGGGACAATATCTGGGCATTTCTGTAGGAATTATCTCAACATCTTCATTGAAATTCTCATGCTCATTGAGATTCTCTTCTTGATATTCTCCAAATTTATAAAATAAGCTTCCCGGTCCTCTACTTCTGTGTAGGGGAGGTACATAAAATATTTTAAGCTCTTCAACATTATGCACCTCGCGGGATACGATTTCTCTGAAATATTGTGGAGGGATCAAGGTAACCACAAAAGTATTTTCCTTTGGCTTTTCATTAACCAAAGGCTTGTAGGCTTCAGAGACATCATCTTCTTCCTCTGTGTCACTTCCCAAATGGAGTATAACTTTATTTGATTTAGGAAGCGTATTAACTCTTTTAGGAAGATTTGATATCATATTCTTTCTTCCTGTCTCCTTTTTCTCAACTTCTTTAGGTTGTTTTGTACTCCTTGAGGTCGATGCTTTAACTTCTGGAGATTTTGTCGGTTTTACTTCATTTGGAATGAAGTATTTTGCATCATCATAAATTTTTACTTCGTGGACTACGAATGGTTGTATATCCCCAGAGATCTGGTACTCTTCTCCATCCTTTAGATATTTCATGCATTGGTGCATAGTTGATGGAACTAGACCATTCTCGTGGAGCCAAGGTTTACCCAATAGTGCCTTGAATGAAGTGTCTGTATCGATAATATGGAACTTGACTTCTGTGCATAGCTCTCTAAATTTTAGGGGAAGGACAAATAACCATATAGTTTTTTGCCCTTTCTCGTTAAAGCCATGCACCATAAGTTTATCTGGCCCGAGATGTTGAATATCTAGGGCTAATGATCTTAGTGTGCGCAAGCTCATGAGGTTTATAGAAGACCCAGGGTCAATCAAGATTCGCTTGATTATGATGCCATCACTTTCTGCCGTAACATATAAAGGACGATTATGTTCTATAGTCCCCAGCATGAGATCTTCTTCAGAGAACGTAACAACAGGTTCATTTCTAGCATAAGAACTTCGCTCAAACATCTTTCTGCGAAATATGTTTCATATCTCTCTGGATTCTTAAAAGCTTGTATCAAGGTTTCTTGAAGATCTCTTGACATTAGGAGAGCTTCATAGATGTTGAGCTGTGCTGGGATTTTTCTCAAATGGGAAATGATATTATACTCTATCCCCTTATTTGTATCATATTTCTTCTTATGATCTTTAAGGATGATTTTTTCATTGATGATTATATCTTTTCCCTTATCTTTGCTTGATGATCCCTTTTTTAGTGGCAGTGGCAGCACTTTACCACTTCTCAACTGTACTTGAGCAACTTCATTTAATTTAGTCTCATCTGATGAAGATTTTGTTATATGTTCAGAGTCTTCACTCAACTTTACACGCTCCATTTGTGAAGCTATTTGTTGATCCGACTCATCGCCACTTGGAAAACACAACTCTTCTTCTGAGTCACCATTTGTCTGCAACACCATCAGACATGACTCAGATGTCACTTTATCAGTCATTTTTGTAGAAGACATTGCAATCTGATCCTTATTGTAATCTTTAACAAAATCTCTTTGGCAGTCGATGCTACTGAGATGACTCGACATGTTTCTACATGGAGTGATTCTTCATCTTCTTGTTCATCATCTTCTACTTTTCATTGGTCTATTTGAAGGTCAGACATAAAATCTGCAAGTGTTATGGGCCGTCTCAATGGTTGATGATAATCCTCCAAATTGTTAATGATCTTTTGAAGCACGGTCATCTTCTTCTTTAGCTTGTTACGTTTGTTTGAGCTGCCAGACTTCTTGGAGAATACCTTATAAAACCGTCGTATTAGAACGCCTCCAAGTTGATGACCAGGAAGTGGATGCACCTGAATTTTGATTTTCTTTCAATTCAAGCATTGGTTCCGTAGAGGATTTCCATTTTACACCAGGAACTCCTTCCAGTTGTTTAATCATCTTCTTTGTCTTCTTGGAGATTGCAGTCTGCCATTCATCTTTTTCTAGCATATTTTTCATCTTCGTTTTATCTTCTTTCATTGGGGGTACATGAGAAGTCATAATCACCTTTACAGACTCCTTCTTTGGATGAACTAAAACGCTATTTGAGAGCGTAAATTCACCATCTCTATACTTCTTTTCAAGCCAGTCTTTAAAGACATAACAATCTTCAATATGGTGGCTGATAACTCGGTGATACGGGCAATAATTTGGATTATCTTTCTGCTCAGCTTCTTCTGATTTTTTACACTCAGGTAATTCAAGACCAGCATTAAGCGCTTGCTTGAATAACTTTACCACACTTTCCCTCTTAAAAGAATATTCTCTATTCATTTTCTCTTTAAGGGATGTGATTCGATCACCGGTTCTTGGCTTCGAACGTTCTCCTCCATCACGAAAAGTTTGAGACCTGTTGTTTCCTCCCAATACTAATTTTGGCTAGGGTTTAGAATATTGTCTTCCTTTATCATCTTTAGGAGTAGACTGTTTTTCTTTATCGATCCTTAAAGATGATGCAGAATAGATCTCATCCCTTCTAGTATCTGCAGCTTTATTTCTTCGGGGTCTATCTGAATGATATTCAGACTTAGACAGATTTAACTTTTCAAACTTAGCTACTCTGTCCAGTAGTCCTTGATAAGTGCTAATGGAGGCCATGCATAAAAATGGCAACATCTTATCATCGATGTTTCCCAAAAGCAGTTGAACTGCGTGCTCCTCTTCCAACTGTTGTTCGCATTTCATACTCATGTTACGCCAGCGAGTGATGTACTTTGTCACTGACTCACCCTTTTTTCGTCTCTCTAAGGCAAGGTCAGCGATAGTGGTTTTCTCCGTAGCACTAGCAAATCTTTTCACGAACATATTTTCTAATTCTGCGAATGTCTTGACAGAATCATTAGGAAGTTCGGTGTACCATTCAAAAGCAGTTGCAGTCAAACTACTAATGAATTGGCGGAAGAGTAGAGCATCGATGCCTCCAGTATTTCCACAAGTTGCTTTAAATTGAGCCAAGTGTTGTTTAGGATTGCCGGTGCCGTTAAAAGTATTGAACTTAGGCACTGAATAACCTTTAGGATAAGGCACCTGATCGTACTCGGCCGGATACGGGCGACCCTTGCTCACAAACTTCTCTACCTGCTCTGAGGCAATGACAGCTTTAATCTTTTCATTGATGATTGATTCTAGCTGTGGTGTCATCACCGGCTCAGATGTATTTGCAACATCGTGGTGAGTTTGCATATGAATAAGTCGATCAGACTCGTTTCCTTCTTCATGTGTGGTTCATATTCCAGACACCTGGGGTATTGGGTTGATTGGCAAATTAGCAGGAATACTACTCGATATCTGCTGATTAACAGGCTGATTCAATGTTTGATGATCAACTAGTTGAGCAAGTGCAGGGGTAGTAATGATGTTCTTTTGCATTAATTGCATCATGGCAGTCATCTGTGCCATCATTTTTATCATCTTGCTATTTAAATCTAATATCTCCTTATCTTTTTCTTTCATCTAGAGCTTCAAACACCTTTGTGCTTGTGCTAATGTCTCATCAAACACTTCTTTGTCTTGATCATCGTTTTGTCCATCGCCTGAGGGGACTTCTTCTTCTGACTGTTCATGTTGAAATTGATCTTCTTGAGAGGTCGTTGTCCTAGAAGAGGTGGGCCCTGTTTCGTTGCGTCGTCAATAGCCACGTGTTTGATGTGGCTCATCACCATGCCCCACCATGTAGACTACCTCGATTTCCATGGTGTCTTCATCATCATCGTCATTTTCCTGTACTCGAATTTCAGAACGACGCTTCCAATAGATCTCTGATTCTGCATGCGATATAGGAACTTCTTCTATTGGAGGGATACGGTCAAAATTGACATTCTTCCGAGAGGTTAAAGTTGGCTGGCAATAGGATTCCTTAGAAAATTCTCCAAGGTGTCGACTATTGTAAGTGTCAGTAATAGGAACATTTTCCTTAAGTACCCATTGTTGACGATTTTTATTAAAGGCGGATCTCTGGGAGGCTATACCAGATGTCACGCCTATGCTGACTTTCTTTTGCGGTAATCTTCTTTCAGGATGTCTCGGCTTCCAAATTTCTTTTCCCTTCCACTGGGATCTTTTGATAGCGGAATCCTAAGCACGAGGTGTAGGATTCACGCTCCAATGTTCATCGTGTGGAGATGATTTTGATTTCTCTTGAGTTACCGTGGCAGTCGGCAACTCTCTTTGTGGGATTCTCCTAGCCTTAAATGTCAATGGCCTTTGATATTTCTTTCTTATCAGGCCATTTTCTCTTGCAATTTTTAAAACTCTGTGTATCCTGGCTGACAGAGTTTCGTGCTTCTTCGTCTGAGGAATAGGGGATTGAGGTTGCTGATCTCAAAATGATTGTTTCAACTCGCCAGTATGACTATTCCTCTTCACCCATTTTAAATTTGCGAACTTATTCTGGGTGGGAATATTAACTTCTAATTCTAAGGCTGGGAGTGTTGACGGATGCACTGGTAGTGGTTGTTGAGCTCGTAGCTTTGTATTCAACTTTCTCCTTTGACTTCTTGTGAGCCTTCCTCCAGATGAGGAGGCTTCAACATCGTCCTTCCCGGGTGCAGATAACCCAGTTGACAGAGTGGTGGGCCTGGTAGGTACCACAGATATTTTTCCTTCAGTTACGACCCTCTCTGTGGTTGGAGCCTTGGGCTGCGATAGTCTTTTGAAGATAGAGATTCTGTTTTGTTAAACTGCTTTAGCAGTAGCAGTTCTAGCAGCTCGTGGTTGTTGCACGGAATAGGCACGTCATGCATAAGTTTCAGCAGAGTCAGGCCTCGCAGAATGGCCTTGAACAGTCATGCCGTGAATAGGTACGGCGGTAGCCATTGCATTAGCTGCAGAGAACTCTAATCTTCCAAATCGGATAGTGGCTTCAGAGTCTCCAGTGTTAATGACAGCACTCGCTAGCTGGATGCTAGCGCCTCGTCCCAGTTGGATGGTAAAGGGAGTATTCTGTAGTTCCATTCTGCACAAAAGAAAGGTAAGGATTAGTAGTCAAAAATTGATACATCACCCCACACTTTCAAAGTGCAGAGACTAGACATAATGAAATATTATATATATATATATAATAAATTTTATTTAACTGCATTATTTCAAAACCCTGATTTTAATTAATTCATTAAAATTTTAATAATTTCATCGCTATTATAGTTTATGTTAACTAGCCAAAGATAGAAAGAAAAATCAGTCCCCAGTGGAGTCGCCAGAAATCTGTGGGCTCCGAAAATTCCATTAATATGTATGAGCTCCCGGCCTCTCCATGCCATCGGTCTATTTTTCTTTTCTTGTTTGATGACGACGGTAGAGAGTTTTAACAAAATTAGGTCCCGGGTGAATTTTCAGAAGGCAGATTGGGTTTTAGATAAGACACTACCCAGAGATTTCGCCCTCATTTTGTGAGGACTTTATGATCTGAGTTCTGGTTTCCTATAGGCGCAAGCCCCTATAGTTAATTACCCCTCCCGATAACAGGAGAGAACTTTCAATTAAGGCTAGTCGTTAAGGAGATCATATGGATCTTAAGTCCAGTGTATAATAGCAACAGTTGTGGAGTTTGAATTTGAGATTTGAATTTTAAATTTTAAGAATTTAAGGATTATCACCATAAAATTAAAACTGGTGGTGGGGGGAATGGAGACGAGCCCGATCAAGATCCCATGGTTCCGTCATCCCGGGCTGTCATGGTCCCTGGTCTACTTAGTCAGAGGAGGTAGTCGACCCAACCTGACAGAAGGCACCTTATCGACAGTCATGGGTTGCTTCGTCCAAGAATACCTTGTAGACCTGGGTTGGTGTTTGTCTAAGGGGATATATCTAAATCCACCTTAGCTGACAGAGGGCTTTGTGCCTATCGACTATACCCTATGATTCATCGATCAAGGGTTTGACACCCTTAAGGAACATACGGGCTTTGGCCGTGATTGTAATATAATGGTGCCATTTTACAGCAAAATCATCCGATCAGAGGGCACGTGCCACGTCCCTGCTGGAAAGAGACTGTTTGAGGATGAACCTTAGCGATACACCCGACATGCATTTGCTCTTTGTGAGCTGAGGTTAACTTCAAATTTATCACCCCCGACAAACGGTTGCGGGAGATGGATGACATTTAGTTTTAATTTTTTTTAAGTGATAGATTTTATTTCAGAGATTTGAAATTTTGTTTGATTTGAGATTTAACCCCTCCGGTTGAAATTTTCTGTCAACACGGCCATCATCGGGGTAACGTTAAAGTCACTAGTTTTTTCGTGGGAATTTGAGAGGCATTTTGTAATTCAAGTCATGTCGACTCCAGTCCTTTCGAGGAGGATGAGACTTGAATTTAGACCCGCGCAGCATTCTCAGACCATTAGATTTTGAAATCGTATGCGGTGGTCGGAGCACATGCGGGTTGTAGCATTTGACCCTGCGCATTATTCTCGAACATTTGTGTTTATAACTTTAATACGTTGATCGGAGCACATGCAGGGGGTTATGTTTCAATTCAGTGGGACCATATTTAACACATAAAAGGGGAGAATTTTTTAAAGTATTTAAATATGATCTATTGTGCCAGTGATTTCATTTAGAAATGCCCAGGATTTCATTTAAGGGCCTACGAACGCCTTCTGTCCGCTTGTACACATGTTGCGGATCAGGTGGCGTTGCACTGGGATTTCATTTGGGGATTTGTACGCCTTCTGTCTGCTCGTATGTGGTTGTCTTCTTTTATGAGCAAAGTCCACAAAAAATTTCTTTGCTTCGTATATCAATTTAATTTAAGGTTATCTCCAACAAGCTTTCATTGTAAGTTCTTCTTCTTCTTCTCATTACAACATTCATTGCTATCTTCATTTAACAAGAGATTGTCAAAACCGATCTCTTCTTTATAACAGCTTGGGTTCTTTTGATGATTACATTCAACTTGGAGAGTTTAGCAATCAAACACAAAGCTTCTTTAAGAAGAGGATTAAGGTGACAATGACAGTAGTTTCTAAAAGAAGAATGATGTCATAAAAAAACTCTGATGATGCACATTTCAGTAAACTTTTGTATTCCATGATTGATTGAAAAGAAAGCTGAAGGCACTACACCATAATTTTAAGCATCCTACCTGCTATCTTTATTAAGATTATGAATGTAATTTGCTAGGTATGATGGAAAGACGTGACCACTTATTAGGGATAATAAGTACGTATTCACATACTACTTTCCTAGAAATGATTCTTGTATTTCTTGGATGAAATTATTATTGGAGAACATTGTTTGGTCCACCAAAAGTACATAAGGCTTTGACCAACATTTCACGATGTTTATCCTATGTATATTGCCTCAGTAGACCCTTTTCAAAAATCTTATCCTTTGTAAACTATTTTGTGACATTCTTGAGTTGCACGGGGTTATTCATAGAAATGAAATCTTACATCAATATTAGCTATTGTAACGATGTATTAATGTAAGAATTAATGCTTTTGCATTACTATATTTCAAGCATAAGTATTGTTGCACCCCCGATCACCCTTACGACATAATGTTTTGGCAAAAGCATGTCTCTCAAATTTGAGTACAATTCGAATTTATGTACAACATTATTCAATCAAATTTAATTTAAAATTGATTTTATGTTTGAATTATGTTCAAATCAATTTTTTCATTTTTTGTCCAAGTCCCCTGTTGTTCACTGAAAATTTCGGCAACCTTCCGGCGTCTCCTTCCCGATCACCCTTTCAAGTCTGCCCGGCCGGAAAGATAATCGACGGCCAAGGGCTTCGGGGCATTGTCGGGCCCCGCAATGGTCTTTGGAAGTTCTGATTGACAAAGATTGCCGATGATTAGATGCAGATCTAGTGGTTGCAGAAGATTGGACGCAGATCGAGTGGTTGCGGACGATTGCCGGTGATTTTTGCTGAATGTTCAATTGAAGATCTCCCTTTTCCTCCTTTTTTTAATTGATTAAATGAATTAATTAAAATTAAATTTTGATTTAATAATTAATTAATTAATTAATCCCAAATTAAATCAATGCACGCTTCTCCAAAATTTTCAAAATTTGACTAAGTCCCGGATTTTGAGAAAATTTCGGCAGCCTCACGACGTCCCCTCCCCGGCGCTGGGAGGTAAGGAGGGCATTTGCCCTTTCAAGTCCGCCCGGTCGGAAAGATAGTCAACGACCTAGGGCTTCGGGGCGTTGTCGGGCCCCGGAATGGTTTTCAGAAGCTTCCAATTGACGATGATTGGTTGCCGGAGATTTGTTGATTTGAGGATCCCTTTTCTTTTTATCAATTAATTTATCAAATTAATTAATATTTATAATTATTTTTAACTTAAATAATCATTTAAGTATTTTTCAATTTTCTCAAAAATTTGGCTAAGTTCCGAATTTTTGAGAAGATTTCGGCAGCCTTCCGGCGTTCCCTCCCCGGCGCCGGGAGATAAGGAGGGCATTTGCCCTTTCAAGTCCGCCCGGCTGGAAAGATAGTCAACGGCCGGGGGCTTCAGGGCGTTGTTGGGCCTGGGAATGGTCTTTGGACGCTTTGATTGACGACGATTGGATGCAGATCGTTGATTGCCAATGTTTGCTGATCCCTGTTTGAAAAATCCTCTCATTTCTCTCCCTTTCTCTTTTTCTTTCTTTTTTTTTCTTTTTTATACAAATAATATTATATTATATAATAATAATAATAAATTATTATTATTATTATACAATATTATATATGTATATATATATATATACAGATATAATATAATACATATAATTATATATACCTACCTTATAATATATATATATATATATATATATATATATATATATAAAATATTATAAGATAATATTATAAGTTATATAATATATATGTTAATATGCAGAGAGGGAGGCGGATCGGGAGGAGCCCGATCGGGCAGGGAGGCGGAGACCAGGGAGGCACGCACGGAAGCCGATCGGGTTCGGCGGCTGAGGCAGGTCGGCCGGCGACGGAGGGGGGTCAGAGTCGGCCGGAGCAGATGGGGTTGGAGGCTGGTAGGAGGTTGCGGTTAGGGCACGCGCAAAGAGGTCGTTGGAAGCGTTGGAAGAGGCTTTGTCGGCAGCAGGTTCAACGGGTCGGATCTGGCCGGCGGATTAGTTGGTTCGACGGCCTTGGAAGGTAGGAGTTAGGCTTGGTGCGTCCTGATCGGAGAAGGGGAAAGCAAGCCAGCGGCTAGGACACGAGGTCGAAGGCGGAGAAGAGGCGGAGGTCGGCGTCTGGTCGGGAGGTAAGTTTCCTTGCTTTGCTTGCGATTTCTTCCGGTTCCGAGAGTTTCTGTGTGCGTGCCTTTCCGATTCTGAGAGCGTATCTGTGTCCGTGAGAGCGAATGAGGGAGGTTTCGTTATTTTGTGCCATAGAGGAGATCGTGGGGAGCGGTTTGTCCGATTGTGGCTGAGGTGGAGTCGATCGGGAGCGAGAATCTTACGTGGATTACAGTTAGAGTCAACAATTATGAAAGGGATGGTCAATCCAACCAAATACTTTAAAGAAGACTACACGGAGAAGCATCCATCATAATTTGGATTCATCAAATCATGCAGGGATCATTAGATTGTGTTCATTGAAATTTTAATAATATGATATCTCAATGGAGATTGTCAATGGCATTGAATCATGAAGGGAGCATTAGATTGTGTTCATTGAAATTTTAATAATTCAATGTCTAAATGGAAACTGTCAACGAAGATGATTCTCAAATCACAACTTTGAGATCAAAGAGTATGTCCCTAGGAGTTTATTGGCACAATCGAATCGTCAATTGAAAATCATGAGAGAGAGAGAGAGATCAAGGCGCTTGGCAAACATAGCATACAATTACACACTTATATAACTTCAATTACCCAAAGACATCCAAAACGAAGAAAAACTTGTATTCTAAACGAACATGGAACAAGGGCTACCAAAATTATAGAATTCTATATTATTAAAGGGCTATCAAAATTAAAGAAGTCCATATTACTAAAAGAAAATGATAAGAATAAACTAGTGTATTGTCAATTATGGTAAACTCAGAATAGCAGCTAGTACCATAGAAACAAGTAAAATCAAGTCGTACACCCAATTATGACTTTGGATATTTGTAAAAGGATCATAAAAAAGTGCTTATATTTTTATTTTTTGTTCCTTTTTCTTGCTAAATATAAACACGCTTGAATGTGTATCATTTGTGCATTTTCATAATAATTGTTTAGAAAACAAGTGAAAGCCCCAGTTTGATGTCTTCAAAATTTCTGACAACAACAACAACAACATCAAGCCTTTATCCCACTACGTGGGGTCGGCTACATGAATCTTTTTTCTCCATTGTGTCCTATTAAAAGTAAGCAAAATAAAAAATTTCTGAAAACATACTTTTTATCAAAAACATAAGAAAAATAAAAAATAAAAACAACAAGTCAAACATATTTACTAATATAAATAGCTGCGTCAGAAAATAAAAAATCATCATCAACATCAGTAGCCTTATCCCAACTATTTGAGGTCAGCGTGAAACCACAAAACAAAAAATGGGAAATAAGAACTCAACCAACTATTATTTCATCAATTATCGATGATCGAATCTATAGACCACACATATATCAAACCCTAAACACTAAAGTATCGGTTGACATGAAAGTTATGAAAAGAAAAGTTCGTTTAGTTAAGCAAAAGTGGTTCAAATGATTCAACATCTGCTTGAGCCCTATACATTAATAGCCAATTCATCAATGTCAGTCTGCCTATACAGTCAGTTAAAATCAATTCTAGCAAAACTTATTGGGTGGGCATCAAATGTTAACAAACCAAGGCATTTGATCTGCCCACCATCACAATCTATTCAAAGAGTCTTCAGTTACAAAATTATTCATTAAAGTATTAACTTTCCAGACAACTATCCGCATAAAGATATGACCATTCACAATGTCTAGCCCACAAGATATGTGATGAGCTTGAACGGCCAAAAGTATTGCCACATGTAGTTCCTTTCTTTGTTCTGAAATCACAAAAAACAACGCAAGATGGAAGGGGCAGAGATCTAGGGTTGAGATTTAGAATTTAACAAATATCAAACCACAAAGCATACTTTTCAATTTTTTTTCTTCGTCTTCTTCACAGTCACTTTCACTCTTATTCACTTTATGAGTAATAAGATGTCCATTCTACTCTCTCTACAGCAGATGTAAGTCACAAAACTGAACCACTTAAAAATTTGTCTTCATAATTTTTGAAAGAATGTTGTATTTTCTTCTCATCAACACTTCTCTATAGTTCAAAGTACCTCAAATTCATTCTCATAAGTTGCTAAACTCTCGGGGCAACAGATAATCTTCCATCTGATCAATTCAAACAGATAAAAAAATTCTCGGAGCTCAAAATTTTTACAGATATTGTTTTGAAGACATTCAACCAGTTTCACTGGGTGAAATAAATCAAGATCAATCAAAATCACAATAATTTATATTTTTCATTTCAGAGTCAAATACCACACTACAACTACAAAAAATAGCATGCATGGAACAGTGGCATGTACATGAAACAACATATGATTGGAAGAAACACAAAACTAGAGGTTCAACCAAAAAGTAATGTTCTATCCTTTCATTCAAATTCAAACCACTCTACACCTGAATCAATGGCAATTCAAGGATGGACATGGAGCAAATAACAAGACTCCGCAATCTTTATTTTCATTTTTCCCCCATGCACTGTTTATTCAAATTTATTCTATTAAAAAAATTCATCAAAAAGCATAAAGCTAAAATTTTTCCAAGCTCAAGTAAGGATGCTTAACAAGCTACAAAGAAATATCATTTGAAAAGGAAACTGACGACTACCAGGAGGAAAACACTCTGATGCTAAGCTCCCACTTGGTTTTAAAAAATGATAATTTTGTTTCGCTCATTTTAAGTTGAGGGAATTTTGAGAGGGTTTGTGGAGCTTAAAATTAATTTTAATTTCTTCCTCAACCGACCAAATGATGGATCTAACAAATTTCATCATCTTTCAAAACATACTTTCTAGCTTAAAAGCAACCAAATGAGCACTAACAAAAATACAAAGGAACAAATAACTTACCATATTGTGAGCATGTAGAAGAGATTGCCTTTGCTCATGCAGATCTTGCAGAATTGATACACCAAGTTCTTATGTCCCAAGCATGGTTCTTCTACTCTCCCTGATCCTTTCGCTAGATTGGTTCAATCTCTCAGTCGACATTAACAGTCTTTCCCTTTGATCAGCAGAGAACTACACCATCCAATAGCTCATGTAAAACAAGGATAGGTAAAACAAAAGATGAACACTTGTCCATCATTACATGGTTACAAAGCAGGGATAACCAGCTACCAAATAAAAAATCTCAATAAAAGAAACCTCGTGTCTAAATACATAAATTAGCAAGATAATATCCAAAACCATGCCTGAAAATGGGACAGTTCACTGTTAAAAATTCTATTTGTTAACTGCTTCAGGCAAAATACAACACAACAAAAGAACTATAGGACATGCTAAAATTTGAACTAAACTTCTTGCAACGTAAACTTTTTAAGCCAACAATAAAACCAAATTCTTCAGCTCATAGCATAAAAGTTGAACTTTAATTATTAAAGCGCAAATGTCAAAATTAATTATGCAGCAATCTACAAATTTAGCTAGTAAACAAATGATTTAGATAGCAATTTATGAATGAAAATTTCTAAGGGGCAGTTTGGTATTCTACTTGGGCAATATTTAAGCAAGATTTAGCTTTTTTTTTTTTGCAATCTTTAGCTTAAAATCTTGCCATGCAGAATTTTGACGACTTCAAATCCTAAAGTTTTGATAAATATCATTTCACTATCGGTATTAGTTAAATTCATAAATTGTTAATCCCACCATTGCCAGAATTTAACGAATTTAAGGACTTCTCAGCTTCACAATTTGACTCTTAACATAATATAATGGAGAAAAAAGATTCATATAGCCGACCCCACGTAGTGAGATAAAGGTTTGATGATGATGTTATTGTTTTAATACAAATAGTCAAACTATTTATCTGGATTTCACAATATTTAACAGTTGTTATGTCAAAAATATTTTCAGGTCTAAGCCTCTCGAGATTTACTAAATCCAACTAGTAGCCAAACAACCCTTAAGCATAGTTAGGTGGTTCAAGTCATTATATTGCCATGAAATTTTTGTAGTGTCATCTAAATGATAAACAGAATTGGCAAATTGTTAACAGTTGTGTCAAACAATTTGAGATTTACTAAATCTGAATTTATATCATTTACTAAATCCTAGCTGTAGCCAAACACCCCCTTAGAGACTATTTGGTGGCGGATTTTTAAGCAGGATCTACACAGGATTTACCGTAAATCCTGCCAAAAGGAAAAAAAGGCAATTGTAAATCCTCACCCATCGTAAATCTCAAATTTATTATTTTTTGTTGTAAATCCTAGATTTACAAAATCCTACAGTTCAAAGAATTTAACGAGATTTATGGATTTGCAAAAACTCTCCCGCGGCGTCCATGTTATCGAGTAGGTGAAACTCTTTTATCTACAATGTAGGGTTTGCACATCTCCGGACCGATCTGCAAGCTCGTGTCATCTTCTTCCTTCCTCAATTTCGATTTCTCTTTCTTGTCGGTAATATTCGATTCTTCATTGTTTGTCTTCTATAGCTCCGTTGAAGGTAGAGTTTCCCTTTATTCTCTCCTCTATTCATTTACATCTCCTTGCTATTTCCATGCTTCATCGCCACCTTCAACTTGATGCACTACAAACCCATCCAACAAATGAAGTCACACTTCCATTCGTTCTATGTTCTTTCGCCTTTCTCTCTCAAGATAATTAATTGAAATTTTGTCTATAATTGATGTTGTTCAATAGAAGCATATTTCAATTTTTGAAGGTTAGACCGGTAAATGATCTTGAAATTTTTTATGGTTCATATCAGACAAACAAGAAAATTTGTTTAATATTTGAAAGCTAATAACAAGGTTATTTAGAAAACAATGCTATCTATCAAAAAATATCATTTTATCGAGAATGATCAAAAGATGTTATCATTTTTATTTTATTATTATTTTTTTGTTATTATTTAGATTAAAAATCAAGTAGCCATATCCTGATATTAATAGTTTTAAACGATATATTTATGTAATTGTTATTTAAAGATGTTAGTTTTTTGTGGAATTTGATTGTGTCGATCAATCAAGTTGTACTATTAACTCATAACTCAATTTTGTCAGACAAGAAGCTCGTTGGGGTTGCAGAGGAGCGGCACACCTCCTGCTTGGGGATTTGAGGAAGAAGCCCCGAATAAAATTTTCTTGTCCATAAAGCACTACGACACTGTAAATCTAGTGCCAAGGTGTTGTGGAACCCCTTTGAGACAGAGAGTACATCGACGCAATGATGTTAACTCAGCACCACAACATTATAGTTCATAGCCCACAACACTGCGAGACATAAAAGCCAGTGTTGAGGCACTGTAGGTACAACAACGTAGTGCTATGAGTCGGGCTGAGCAGTTTTTCTTTCTTGATTTTTTTTTATTTTATCTAAAGGGTTGCATCCTTTGATGTAATAGAAGTGTCTCTCTTTATTTGTTCTGAGAATAGAACAGTGTGAGAAGTGAAGAGAGACAAGAAGAGTGATTTGTACAATTTCTCTCATTATCATAGTGGATTTCTTGATGAAGTGTGACTCTGTATTTTTTCTCAATATAAGGTTTTTCACGTTAAATCCTACTGTTCATCTTTGCTATTTTTTCTTTTCTTATCTGTTTTTCATTGTGTGGCTTTACTTCCCAAAAAAGATGTTATGGAATTAAACAACTAGTTGATTGAATAACATTACATAACGAATAATACAAAAAACATGGTTGCAGCAGACAACTTGGCTTCGAGAGATAACTCCTGCTCATAGCTATAGACAATTATGTGAGTTCTTTCAGCATTCACTAGAAACTGTAAGTAGATACTTCAATCAGGTATTACGTGCTATTATCTCATTACCATATGAGTTTATTAATTTATAGATGAAAGTGCATGATGCATCCTTTCATACATTCAAATATGCAATTTTACCTTTCAAAAATGTAGTGGGTGCAATTGATAGTACGTATATTCTTGTAGTAGTCAATAGTAATCTACAAAATCGATATCACAAATAGAAAATATTTACATCTCAAAATATAATGGTGAAGGTGTCATTCAACCGGTAGTTTTTCTATATTACCTCAAGAGAGGGAGAGTTTTGCTATGGATATGTCCATATTCCTGCAGTAGTCAGTAGTAACCTACAAAATCGATATCATAATCAAAAATGATTTACATCTCAAAATATAATGACTGCGATAACATTCAACCGAAAATATTTGTATGTTGCCTCTAGGTGGGAGGGTTCTGCTGCGGATATGCGCATGCTTAGATGGGTAGTGGAGGAGGCACAATTTGAAGTACTCTGAAGTAGTTATTACTAGGTTGAGTCTGGTTATGCTAATACTGATAAAATAATCACACCATTTCAAGGATATCGATACCACCTGAGTGATTATCGTGAAACTATCTCTAGAATATATATTATTGAGCAAGGGCTATTTAATCACCGATATGTATAGTGTACAATATAGTTGAGAGAATTACTCGTAACTGCAAGATATATTGTATCACCGTCAATATGCAAGCATATATCATCATTTGTTCTCCACTAATACTTATTTTATGAATATTAAAACATTATATACTCTTTGTTGATATTATTATTTTGTTATATAAACTTATGTTAGATTTATAATTTGGTTATTGATGTAATCCATTGATATCATGTAAAAATTTTCAATTCTTACACATGAATTATATATATGTTCACATCTAAATCCTGACAAATTCTGAAAAGTTTAGCCAAACAATTTGTCAGGATTTAAAATATGTCATGCCAAAAAAGATTTAGAATTTAACACCCTCAGGATTTAGTAAATCTAGATTTGTAGGATTTGTTGAATCCTACTTGTTGTCAAACAGTCCCTTACGCGAGTCATTATTTTTGCAAGAAAATTCTGCAGTATCATCTAAATCATAAACATATCAAAGAAATGATAAGTACAAAACTTAAGATTAAAGGAGCAAGCAATGTCATACGTCTATCGCATCAGCCATCCCAGATTCTAACAGCTCCTGTCTTGTATCATTCTTCGCATTAGACGAACTGATTCTTTTAACATCACTCTTTAGGTTGTTTAGGTCTGATTTGTATTCCCGCAACTTTGCCAACAATGCTGCCTTCACACTTGACTCCATGCTTCTAACCTCAAGGTCCATTTTTCGGATCTAAATAAACCACGCAAAAGTACTTTGAAACAAAATCTGTCTACAAGTAAAGCAAGAAGATTCCAAAACCCTTCATAACATAAATCAAATCAATTACCAGGGTTTCAGCTTCCTCTAGACCAGACTTCACTTCTGAGACTTTCTGCTTCTTTTGTTCTGTAGGATTCAACGAAGGTAAAATCATTATGATCAATGAGTAAATTATTTCAACCAGACAAAAAAAAGCCTGTAACGAGCGATTTAATGCAGAATTTGCAAAGCCAGATTACCTCCATCGATAGAAGCAGCCTCCGTGCATTTCCGCGACAGAGAAGCGGAGATTTCACAGTATTGTCGTTCGTATCCTTCAAACGCCTCACTCATCGCGACTGACCTAAGCTCAATCGAACAAAATACCGATGGTTACTCGATGCTTCTACCTGACGAAAAGGGTCCCTTCCGCATTGCCATCGACAGCGCGAGCTTCAAAGGGCTATTTACTGGGAGGCGCGCTTGTTAGGGCTAAGAATTTTTCACGGAACAAGAATTTCGCTACACGAAAATGAAAACAAAAGTGTGTACGGGTCAGGTTAGCTCAATTCCCAAAAAAAAAATCCGATTAAATTGGGATTGAACTGAATAACAATATAATAATATTAAATTATTTAAATATAATATAAATTATATAATAATTAAATTTTTAATAAAAAAATCATAAATATTTTGATTAAAGCTCATAACTAAGATTGATTAAACTCAACATAAAATTTATTAAAAAGCCCGATTAATCATTAATCTGAATATAAGTATATATATATTATAAATATAATTATGTGCATATTAAATAGGTTTTTAAATAAAAATATATATAATTTTTAATAAGAATAATATTTAATATTTAATATACTATATAAATTTTATGTATTATATGTATTCCCAGCTTAAATTTACAACCCAAGTAATTTCATAATTTAACACATTAACTAATGCAAAATTCTCACATGTTTTTAGTGTGACATAATAGAAGAATTTAAAGTGGTTCTCTTTATACAAGGTAAAGCATAAACCACAAGTAACAAATAAAGCTGCAAGATGTGGCAAGCTAGCAGCAACTTAAATTTATTACATACCTTTAAATATATATTTCAAATTTTAAAAAAAATTATTAAATAAAAATATATTAAAATTTTATTTAAAAAAATAATATATATTGAATCGGCTGGTTCAACCAAACTGGAACCTGTTCACTGGTTTTCTGGTTGAACCGCTAGTTCAAACCGGGTTTCACCGATTCAATGAGAATCCGATTTTCTAACTAGATTGAATTGGCAACTTGACCGGTTCATGATCGAATTGGCCAGTCTGATCTACTTTTAAAAATATTGTAGAAGAGAACTCATCTCAAACAAATGGCCATGATCTTATAACTCATCCTAGTCGACGAATAAAGCTTATAAGTTGGCCCTAAGGACTATTATCTATGAAGTCAAACATAGTGACTAGTTAATGAGTGATGACTTCTCAAAGCAAAAAATTGATCGACTGACCTTGTTGCGGGCCAAAATATTCACGGTTTAGAGAGATAAAGAGCTTAACGCCTTAGCTTTAAACGAAGATCCAGCACACATACAAATAAATGGAGAGGAGTATATTATCTATAAAAGACACCAGAATTTTTACGTGGAAAACCTTGAAAAAAAGGAAAAAATTATGGGGCCTTATCCAGTTCAAATGAATCCACTAATGTTTGGTGTTGATTACAAATTATGTCATTCATTGGGGGAAGGCGTTGGCTCAACGTATCATATATAGCACATTACATAGTTGGAGTTGGAAGAATCCAATAACATGAGAGTTATTCTTGAAAGGACATTTGCTTGTTTGTTTGGTTGGTAGGACCCTAGTTATGTGACGATGGTCGGAGGGACCTTAGTCGGTAGGCGACGGAGGTCGGAGGTACTATAGTCAGGAGACGATGATCGGAGGGACTGTAGTCGAAGGACGATGGAGATCAAAAGGACCATAATCATGCGATAGTGTTTAGAGGGATCACAGTAGATGGGCGATAAAGGTCGGAAGGACCATAGTTAGTGGGCGACGGAGGTCGGAAGTACCATAGTCAGACGACGGTGGTTGGAGATACCGTAGTCGACAAGTGATGGATATCAAAAGTATCATAGTCGGGCAATAATGGGTTGAGATATCATAGTTAGTGGCAATAGAGGTCAGAAGGGTCGTAGTAGGCAAGTGACGGAGGTCAAAAAAATAGTAGTCAGATGAAGATGGTCATAGTGACCATAGTGGGTGGGCGACGAAGGTCAGAGGCCCGTAGTTGATGGGTAATAGAGGTTGAGAGGACCGTAGTTAGGCAATGGTGGTTGGAGGGACCACTATTAATGGGCAATAAAGGTTGAAAGGGCCGTAGTAGGATGACGGTGGTTGAAGGGACCGTAATCAAGCCATAGTGGTCAGAGAGATTGTAATCGACGAGCGACAAAGGTTAGAAGGGTCTTAGTTGGGTGAAGGTGGTGATAACGACTATAGTCGGTGGACGACAAAGGTCGGAGGGATAATAGTCGATGAGTGACAGAGGTTAGAAGGATTATAATTGGGTGATAGTGGTCAGAGGGACCGTAGTTTATGGGTAACAGAGGTTAGAAGGACCATAGGAGAAAGGGAGAAGAGGAGAGAAAGGAAGAAAGAGAAGGGTCTTCTAGTAATTTTTGTCCTTCATTTCTTTTACAAAAAGTATTCTATTTGTTGTAAGTAACTATTCTCTTACTATTATTTTTGACAATTTTGATTTCTACAGATTTATATATCCTAAATCTACAAAAAAATATATTATATCCTGATTTCATAAGCTTTCACCATATAACTTTTGATATTTTATAGATTTGTTCATTTGAATAATATATTTTATTGCATTTTCATTGATTATATATATATAATAAGTAAGGAAAAAGGCAGACTAGAAATGGATTAAAAATTATTGTACTTTAATTTAATATGATAAGACTACTAGGTAATATATATTGAAATAATTGATATGATTAAGCTATGCAAGAATGAAATATTGTTACTAATTTGAATCTGATATGATGTGCTAATTAATATCAAATATATGACATGATAACCTCAGGATATCTTCAAGATCCACATGATCTATTGACAAGAGTTAGTGGATGGGAATATATGGAGCTAGAGATTGATTGAGAGTTATAAGGAGTAGAGGCAGTTCATTTTTGTGATTAAATGAGAGTTATAAGGAGTATACTGATTGGAAGTTATAAGGGGCAATTGATTGGAAGTTATAAGTGCATGAGCAAGATACCCTTAAGATGCCATCTTCTTATTATCTGAATATTATTACTGATACTAATACTATTTATTGTTACTGATATTGTACGGATATTAATATTACAGACATTATTCACTATTACTTATTACTATTACAGGTTATTGTTATTGTTATTATTATTATGACTAACACTGAGAACACTAGTATTGTTAATGATATTATAACTGACACTAATACTATTTCCTGACATTGTGACTGATGATGTCATGACTGAGATATGATCTATTATAAATTGAGTAATTAGTATAGATAACTAGTATATATATTGATGCATAGATTTATTTATATGATTTACAACATATTATTTCTCTTTTTATTTCATTGAATTTGGTTGTAAGAATATTTTAATTATTTGCTGCATTTTCATGTCATTACATGATTTTATATGATTTTAGGTAAATGTAAGGAGCCTGTGGATTGAAGCTTAGCTGTAATGATGTTTTAATTTCATTCGATTCTTTTAGTTTATGTCTATTCTTTTATAGCCTGTGAAGGCTTTTGTATATATTATTTTGAACTCTACTGATAGAATATAAATATTAATTATTATTATAGTAAATGTGAATTATATTTTTTGTTATTTGTTGGTTTTCTTTACTGCAATTAATAAACTATGGATGTTAAAATGATCTTGATGTTTATCGATCTGGTTATTAAATAAAAGATAAAAGAAATAAAATGAATTGAATAAATACAAAAGATGAAAAGAAATTCTGTCACTTTAAATCTTGGGGCATGACACCTCCAACCTCTGTCGCCCACCTACTATGGTCCCTCCGACCACCATCGCCCGCCAACTGTGATCCCTCCGACTACAGTCGCCTATCGATCATGATCCTTCTTACCACAATGGCATGCTAACTATGGTCCCTCCTACCTCCATCACATGCCGACAATTAATGGTCCCTTCGACCTCTGTCTCCCGCCGACTACGGTCACTCCAACCCCATTGCCCGACTACAGTCTTACCGAACAAAAGAACAAGCCAACACTCTCTTGAGAACAACTCTCATATCACTAGATTCTTCCAACTCCCATCATGTAATGTGCTCTATATGATGTATATTTGCTACATCGAGCCAAGGCCTTTCCCCCAATGAATGGCCTCTTTTGTAATCAATAATAAACATTAGTAGAATTATTTTAGTTAACCAAACCTCATATTTTTTTTCCTTTTTCAGGGTTTTCATATAAAAATCTTAGTGTCTCTTATGACTCTAGCATATCTCTCTCTTATATGTTTATGTATTGGATCTTTGTACAAAACTTGAGTGCTAAACTCTGTCTCTCTATCACTGCAAATGTTCCAAGATGCAATAGATCTAAAACTCTATGTATTTATTTAGAGAACAGTTCATGCATGAAATTTTTTTTGTACTCATCTTAAAGCAGATTAAATAATTTTGAAATCCATCTTGATAACATTTTGTTACGATATCCGAACACAAAATTTTTGCTTTATAAAATTAGAAAAGATTATTTTTGATTGCTTCTACTTGAGTAAGAATTGTTCATTATAAGATTTAAGGTTCAACTTCGCTTAAAAAGAACTGTTTATTTTGTGTTCTCATGGATATTGTTTTATAGAGCAAAAAAGAATCAATTTTTGAAGGAATTTGGCAATGATTCTAATATGCAGGCTTTATTTGGGACATCATTTTTACTACTTTATAAAATTATTGTAGATAAAGTAACTTCTTAAAATTATTGTAGAAAGTAACTTCCTATTACAAAAAAATTTAAAGGTAGCAAAAAAATAGCAGCCAAACAAGAATTATTATTGCAGTCTAAAAAATAAAACAATAAGAAAATTATCCTAAATGAAGCCGCAATTAGTGCATTAAATGATTTTTTATAATATAGAAGACCCTAAATAGATTCTCATTGATAGAACCAAAAATTAAGTTATTCTTAAGATTTTAATTTCATATTGCAATTTTTAAGACATATAACAATATAAAAAATTGTTATATTATTCTAATGCAAAACATATCAAGATGATTTTTAAAATTTTTTAAATTTATGCTAAAATAAGTATTATATATAATATCCTAAATTACATTAATCTTAGCAAAAATCTTAAAAAAATGTACCTGAAATGTTAATATACACAAAAAAAATATGCAATAATGACAAGTAGGAGAAACTAAGCAAAACTCTCATAATATTTGTAATCATCAAAACATAAGCTCGGGATCCTAGATTGCAACATACATTACATCTATATACATAATATAAAACTTGATATGCATGCATTAATACTATACGACATGCATTGAATAGATTTAGAACACTTGCTTGATCTAACAGGAACACTCCTACCACGTTGTAATTGACATGGGTATAGGAATGATTGAACTTCCTTTATATGGCAATTGATCAGTAATTCCTAAGTTATATTGCTTATAATAATTCCACTGCTCATATAAATTGATACTGTTTTTATTGAGTGTCACCTATTCTTACAATTAAATGGTTATACTAATCTAGATTGGATGATTACATACATGTTATTTCTACTATCATGCATTGATTATAGTTGTAGACTTTGGTAGCCTATTAAGCTATTAAGCTTAATCCTTGAATTTCACATATTTTTTTGGAAGGGATCAAGATCCACTGGAGTGAGGCTAATTTGATTTTAGGATTTTAGGTTTAGATTTGTGTACTTTCTATTTTATTCTTTTATAATATAGAGTATAGAAAGTAGACTGATGTATTAATTAAATTTCTAACTAGTGTGAATGAATTTTTATGAATAATGATTATAATGGAATGTTTTGATGTATATGATTGCTTTTGTTGGGTTTCATTAAATAAATAAAATTTGTAGCTCTCATAGATTAATTAAGAGATAAAATAGGCAATTCTTTCACAATTAAATTTTGGGGCTTGATAGAAGTGGTATCAGAGAAAATATTAGTGGACAAATTGAATCATAACCTAAGTCATAGGAATTTATTAAGATTGGTAGAAATTGGGGGTTGAATCAAAGCTAATTTCATATTCAAAATTTAAAAAATTCACACTATATGATTTTCTTATATAGTTCAAAAAATAATATCATTTTTTATGATTTAATTATTTTGGAACCTAAAATCAAGAGACTGGTCAGAGTTGATTTCATATTGTATGATCCTAATCGTACTATATGTATAAACTAAGAGCGGGTCTAGCCAAAATCTTTTTGGACAGGCTGATCCAATGCTCTAAGTTGCCAACCTTTTGAATATCTTAATGTATGGTTCTCATCATATAGTCCAAATAAATAGAGAGCTTGTTTGGATGAACTCATTTGAATAGGATGTCATAGTATTTTCATTCTATATTTTATTGTGTGTATACTAATATTTCAAGAACATCTTGCACCATCCAATGAAGAATCAGAGCTCAAGATTGGGTAGAATAGGTTATGCTGTAAAGAGTCTATAATATTCATTGATGTAATTTTTGATTTCTTGAGTTAGGTCCTATAAGGGTGTATGCTAGCTTGGTGACTATGCATACACACACTCAGGGGGAGTGAGATTGAGTCAAAACTAGAAGTTCAATTTTTGAACTAATCATACAAGATAATTTCTATCATCTAGGATGATCAACTCCTTGACCTAATTGTACTGGACTATTTATATCGTCTAGGACAATCCTTTATGGTCTTGAAAAATAGCCGCCAAAGATAATTTAGGTAAGGATTTAAGATTCAAATTTTATTCTAATCATCATAGATGATCTAAATCATCCTAGATGATTTATAATAATCATGACTAAATTAATCCTAAGATTAGTCAATCAAATCTGCTTAATTTGATATTCTAATCGTACTAGATGATAACAGAATCATCCTAGACGATCCTAGAATCATCTTGGACAATCTGTACAAATTTGAATTGATCGTCCTGAACTATCCAGATATCATCTAGGACTATCAGGTCAAATTCTGCACATCACTCTGGATGATCCTGCGATCGTACTGGACGTCCTACGATTATATTGGATGATATTTAGGGCAGAATTGAGTTTTTAGAGTTTTTTAAAACCCTCTTTTTAAGCACATTATACTGGACGATCCTGCGATCATCCTAGATGATATTTGCCACCGGAATTAAGTTTCTAGGGTTTTTGGACCTCTCTATTTAAGCTTTCTCAAGGCACTTGGTAAGTGTCTTTGGCAGCCATTGAGGCTTCATTTTTCTGGAGAAAATTTGAAGAGAGAGCCTTGAAAGGGAGAGAGGAAAAGGTGGAGTTTGAGAGAGGGAGAAGATCCTTGGAGGGGGTTTCAAGGGCGTGTGGAGGGGGTATTATACGGTTGCTCCGACAAGCTTGCAACTTAGTACCATCAGATTCAAGGTTTATCTTGAGGGAAGTTTTGGGAAGAAGATGATCTCTTTGGTGTCAAAGGACTAGATTTTCTGCCTTTACCAGGAGGGTGAAAAAGGATTCCAGGTTCTCTGCCTTCACTAGGAGAGTAAAAAAGGATTTTAGGTTCTCTGCCTCACTAGGAGAGTGAAAAAATTTCAGGTTCTCTGCAACACCAGGGGAGGTGGAAGAGATTTTGTAAGGGCTTCTCTGCCTAGCTGTGGGGGCTAAAGGAGAGTTACTAAATGTTTAGTGCAATACTTGGAATGGGAGGTTTTGGGTAGTGGGCGTCAGTCAGGTTGGACCGAACTACTATAAATTCTGGTTTATTCTTTCTGATTATTTTTTGCACTTTATTTTTACTGTGATTAACTACTTGGGTGAAATCTCTGATTTATCTTTTTATTATTGATTTAATTCATTTTCCCTATAAGATATAAATTTTTTTTATTTAAAGAAGTTTTAAAATCACTAATTCACCCCTCTCTTAGTTAGCATCGGGACTAGTTCTTTAGGGTTTAACATCCCTTACAAACTTTTAAGTAGTATCAGAGTGAGATTTAAAAATTAAGTTTTTAAAAACTTTTGAATTTTGATTAATGGCTAATTTTTGTAATCATAATATTGTGGAAGGATATTCAATCACCCGACCACCTTTATTTAGAAAATATTACTTTTGATTTTTGAAAAATTTGTATGTCTACTTTTTTGAAATCAATAGATTATCGAATACGGCATATGATTCAAACTGGTTATTCTGTACCATCACGTGTTTTAGATGGAATTAAAATTAATATTCCTTTTAATAAATGGAGTATAGTAGAACAAATCACTCCTCAATTGAATGCTAAATATTTAAACTATTTTTTCTATGCTTTGAATTCTGAAGATTATATGTTAGTATCCATATGCACTACTGGCAAGAAAATTTGGGATAAACTATGCACTACATATAAAGGTACTAGTGAAGTTAAATAATTTAAGATAAATATTTTAATGCATGATTACAAACTTTTTGCATGAAACCTTATGAGATGATTTTAGACATGTATATTAGGTTTACTTAAATTGTGACATCATTACATTCTTTAGGTAAAGAATTTTCAAACTCTGAAAAGGTCAATAAAATTCTACACTGTCTACTTGATAAGTTTGATGCCAAAGTTGTTGCTATTTGTGAATCAAAAAATTTGAATGAATATTCTATTGATAATCTGATTGGCTCACTCATTGCCTATGAATAAACTATGAGTCAAAGACTTATAGATGCAGGTAAAATGATAATGTTAAATGCTAAAGACATGGATAAATGTGACTTAGTAGATGATGAAAGTGAAGAGTTAGCATCAATGACAAATAAATTGAAAAGTCTACTAAAGCACAAACATAAGCATCAACAAAAGTAGAACAAAGGTAAAATTATAAGAATATTAAAATTTCATCTGACATTATTTGCTTTGGATGTAGGAAATCCGGACATTTGAAAAATGAGTGCCCAAACTTAAAAACTCTTCTTGTAAAGGAAAATGGTAAAAATAAGCAAATTGCAAAAAGGGCCAATAATGAAAAGCAAAAAATACCTAGGCAGACCTAGCTTCTGAATCATCAGATCAGGATCAAGATGATGTTTAAAGCTTTATTTGTATGTTTATTTATTTTTGTTATTTTTGTGTGCGTGTATATTTTTATTCGTTGTATATTTTTATTCGTTGTATTTTTTGCTTATTTTTTTATATTTTTTGTGTTTTATTTCTCTTTTTATTTTTATATTTTTTCTTTAGTTTCCATATTATTTGTGTAATTTTTCTGATCAACACACACACATCATATTTTATTTCATATATGCCTTAGAAAATCAAATCATTTTTTAAAAGATCATTTTTTCTAAAAGTGAAAAATTTACCTCCTATTTTCTTAAAATTTTATGTAAGTTGTGGTTGACTTCTCTAAAATCAGTCAAAAGAAGGAAACTCATGATTTTGTCTCTTTACCTCATTTCTTTAATGAGGCTATTTCACTTTTGATTCAAAATCTTTATTAAATTATAAATTAGATTTTGAAATTAAACTTTTTTCATCTCCCTATATTTTCTCTATCTCATAGGGATCTTTTGTAAGTTATTGAATCCACTTCATTATTTTTTTAATTAAGTTGTTCATTTTTATCACTAGATTGAGTTTACTTTAATCTTTAAAATAGCCAAAATGAAGCATATTTGTGAAAAGAAAAGAGGCACAAAATGAGTCCAAAGTTGAAAAGATGTGCAATATCCCCAAATTGAAAAGATACACAAAGTGTATTAAAAATCAAAAGATGTGCAATATCACCAAATGAAAAGAACATAAAGTATATTGAAAATTAAAAGATGCGCAAAGTGCGCCAAAAGCTAATAAAGAGGCACAAAATGAGCCCATAATAAGTTAGCTTATCTTTCTTGTACTTCTTAAATCTTAAGAAAACCTTTATATCTATTGATATTTTTTATACTTGAGTTTAAAAATTATAACTTTTGATTCACCTTTTTGCATTAATCTTCTATTAGATATATTTCATGCAAGGAGTTTTGAAAAGATTATTATTTTTTTCTCTAATTTGTTCTTTGATTTAGATATTTGCTTTAAAAAGTTTTTTAGCCCTTAAGAAACCTGAGCTTGGATTAACAATTTCTGAATATCTAACCTTTCTGAGATTATGTGTGGTCAATACATACCTTACTAGTTTTTGAATAAAATTAAAAGATAACTTTCTCATTCTAAGAAAATTTTAAAATTTTTAACTGATTCTTCTAAAACATCACCTTCACCAGATCATGGACTATTTGATCTTCTAGTCAATTTTTTTGTGTGTTTTGTTTTTTCTATGCTCGTCTTCTTTTTGATAATGTTAAATAGGGAGAACATACTATTGTATTTATGTTGTATTTGAACGTACTGTTTATTTTTTTAACGTACTATTGTATTTGTGTTGTATTTGAATGTACTGTTATTTTTTTGTTGTATTTATTTAGTTTATATTTTTATTTAGTTATATTTTTTTATTTTATTTCTTTTGTTTTAAAAATAAAAATTAAAAAGAAATAAAATTTTGTTTTCTTTTTTTTTTAAATTTTATCTTAATGAGGGGGGAGATTAGGAGAAAATACTTTTAATTTGCAAATTCACTTATAATATTTGCCATCATCGAAAATAGGAAGATTGTTACGACTCGAGGCTCACGAGTTTATATTTTTTTATGATAATAAATATTATGGCTCACATTTTTTATGTCTCTTAGTATTTTAATTTTATATTTATTTGTGGTATACTAATATTTCAAGAACACCTTGCACCATCCAACGAAGAATTAGAGCTCAAGATTGGGTAGAATAGGTTATGCTATAAAGAGTCTATAATATTCATTAATTTAATTTTTAATTTCTTGAGTCAAGTTCTGTAAGGGTGTATGCTAGCTTGGTGATTATTCACACACACACACTCAGGGGGAGTGAGATTGAGTCAAAACTAGAAGTTTAATTTTTGAACTAATCATACTGGACGATTTCTATCATCCAGGATGATCAGCTCTTTGAACTAATCATATTAGATGATTTATATCATCCAGGATGATCCTTTATGATCTTGAAAAATCGCCTCCAAAGATAATTTAGACAAGGATTTAAGATTCAAATTTTATTCTAATCATCCTAGACGGTCTAGATCATCTTGAACGATTTATGAAAATCATGCCTAAATTATCCTAGGATTAGTCAATCAAATCTATTTAATTTGATATTTTGATCATGCTGGTGATCACGAATCATCCTGGATGATCCTAGAATCATTTTGAACAATCAGTATAAATTTGAACTAATCAACCTGGACTATCCAGATATCATCCAAGACTATCAGGTCAAATTTACACATTATCCTGGATAATCTTACGATCATACTGGATGATATTGTTACAAATTTGGATTCAATGATTATGATTTTAATGATAGCAACATTCCTGTTTCTATTTGAGTGCCTAATCTTTCAGGTTTACAAGATCAATTGTAATTCAAGCCAGCTTAAGATCGAGTCAGTTTGTTTGTATTTCAAGTTCAATGTAATTTTTTCACCTTTCTTGATGTCAGTGTAATGTGATGGATCCCCAAGCTAAGTAACCTTGCACACATACACACTTAAGGGAGAGTTTTAGTGAGTTAGAATTTCTATTTTGATTTATTCATATCGTCCTAGACGATAGTCAAATCGTCCTAGATCGATAGTCAAATCATCCTGGACAATTCATTGAAATAAAAATCCTAATTAGGGCAGCCATGTTAAGTCGGTCTGATTAAGTATATCATCCTGTACGATACTCCCTTCGTATAAGATAAGATGCTAAAATTAAAAAATCTCAACCACTAGACTAAGTTATGCAAGTTTTTATTTTTACTATTTTGGCCTGATCATCTTGAATGATACGTATATTATCCTAGATGATACATTATAATCATGTCTAAATTAGTTAGATAATTAAGAAAAATAATTAAGGTTTGATTAATTTGATCATATCATCCTGGACGATCGTAATGTCATCCTGGACGATCAATTAGAAATCTTGATCGTATAGTGTATTTGACCTGGACGATCCAAACTATCTATCAGATGATATTCCTGATTTTGAACTAATCATACGAGATGATAGTAATATCATCTTGGATGATCAAGTCATTTTGAAATCATCCAGCATGGTTGTCCTGTACAACCCGAACTATGTGCTAGATGATTTTGGGAAATTTTGAACTAATAGTATAGGATGATATACATATCATCCTAGACGATCAAGTCATTCTCTTTAATCATCTAGGCTTTTCTTCTGGATGACCCAAACTATCCTCTAGATAATATTCCAATTTTGAACTAATCATCCAAGATGATCGTAAAATCATCCGGATAATCAGAATAAACCATGTCTTCTAATCGTCCAGAGGAACCAGATTATCCAGGCCAAAAGAGTCTGATTTATACTGATCTTACAGGATGATTGAAGGATCATCCTGGACGATCTTTGATGATAAGTTAAAATTTAGGGCAATTTTTGAGCCCTTCTATTTAAGGTCTCATTCTTTCTTATATAAAAATCATTTGTCACTGTTCCTCACTTGAGAGATCTTGACAGGGAGAGGAAGAGCTTGGGAGAGAGAGAGAAGATCTTATGAGGGGGAGTTTATGAGGTGTTTAGAAAAGCTTACTCCAAGCAAGGATTTGAGTCGTCATCTCCAGTGTCGTCCCGTTGTCCCTTGGTGTCTCTGGGAAAATGACTCAGCAAGAAGATCAAGGTTCTCTGCCTGCTTCAGGAGAAAAAAAAGGAGGTAAGGTTCTCTGCCTACTTCTAGAGGAAGCGAAACGAGGTAAGTTTCTCTGTCTACTTCAGGAGGAAGCAAAGGAGTCTGGGTTCTCTGCCTCACCCGGATTGATGAAAAGGAGTTTTTGTTAAAGGCTTCTCCGCCTTACTGTGGGAGCCAAAGGAGAGTCACTTTAGTTTAGTGCAATACCTGGAGGGGAGGCTCTAGGGAGTGGATGTATGTCATGCTGACCGAACCACTATAAAATTTGGTATGTTCTTTCTGATTATTTTTTGCACTTTACTTTTCTGTTGATGTTCATGTGATTGAAGTTATAATTTTGTTTTGTTAAACATCTTCACATCATCACGAAATTGTAATTGTTTTAAACATTCAAAAGGTTTTCCAAAATTATTTTTGCTTAAGAATTTTTTAAACTACCAATTCGCCCCTCTTCTTAGTTAGACTCAGGCTAGTTCATAAGGGCTTAACATCTTAATGAACTTTCAAGTGGTATCAGAGTGGCATTCATAAAAATAAGTTTTGAAAAACTTTTAAATTTGATCTATGGCTAACTTTTGTAATAGAAACATCGTGGAAGGGTATTCCATTACTTGTCCACCTTTATTTGATAACATACCTTTTGTTTTTTAAAAAACTCGCATGTCTACCTTTTTATAATCGATTGATTTTTTCATGTGGATGCTTTTAAGATGGTTATGATGCACCGTTTAGACTTGTTAATGGTGTTAAAACTAAACTTCCTTTTACTGAATGGACTCATGATGATAGGGACTTAGCGCAACTTAATGCTAAATATTTGAATTGCTTTTTCTATGCATTAAAATCTGAAGATTACTTACGTCTGGTTAACTTGTACCACTTGCAAATAAATCTGTGATAAATATGTATCACTTATGAGGGCACAACTGAAGTTAAACACGTCTAGTTGAATATCTTGCTTCACAACTACGAACTCTTTCGTATGAAACCTAGTGAGTCAATATCTAAAATGTATACTAGGTTCACATAAATCATCACCTCCCTGTATGCCTTAGGAAGAGAACTCACCAACTATGAAAAAGTTAACAAAATATTGAGATGTTTTCCCTCTTCTAATGATGCCAAGATAACTGCGATTACTGAATCCAAAGATTTAAACAGTTATTCTAATAATAACTTACTTGGATCACTCATTGCTTATGAGCAAGGAGGTGAACCAAAATAACTTCATGTAGGAAAGAAGAAGAAGGAGAAAATTGTGGCATTGAAGGTGAATAATACGGATACTGATACTTCCAGGTCTGAAAGCGATGATGTTGCCTTAATCTCTAGAAAATTCAAAAGCTTTCTAAGGAAGAAAATATAAGAACTATCAGAAATGAAACAAAGGTAAGTCTAGTAAAAATTTTAAAGGTTCTTCTGATATAGTTCACTTTTAATGTAGGAAGCTAGGACATAAAATCTATTGTCCTACACTTAAGGCTCACCCAAGTAAAGAGAAGGGTGAGGAGAAACCCAAGTTTAGGGAGGACAAGAAGCGGATTCAAAAGGCTTTCTAGGCAGATTCTGTATCTGACTCCTCTGAGACTGAAGCTATAGATGAGATTACAAACTTATGTTTGATGGCAGATGAACATCTTGGTCAATTTGACCAAGAAGTGGTATGTGAACTAACCTACGATCAATTACTTGATATTTCTGAGAAAATCCATTCATCATATAGGAAACTTAAGAAAATGCATGTTAGCCTGAAATTGGAATTCTTAAACTTGTAAAAAAGAGCATAAAGTCTTTCTTAAGGATCATTCTATACTTGATAGAAATCACATGTCATTACTTAATAAATTTGATGAGTTAAATAAAAAGTATTCTGAATTGATTGTTGAGCATGATTCATTGAAAACATTGCATGCTGATTTAAAAAAAGTGTTTAAAGAACAAGACACCATGGTATGTGATTTAGATAATGAAGAGTATGCATTGAAATTGAAATTGCAAGTCTTAAAAAAGAAAATAAATTTTTAAGTGTAAAAATTAGTGCATTTGAGAATAACGAAACATCTCTTACATTTTGCACAATTTTATAAACCTCCATCACTTAAAAATTTCATTCAAAATCATCAAAATATGTATCATTCAAATATAGGAAGAGGCACTATCACTCCCATAGATTAGCTAATCCTTTTTCTAGCATTAGATATTTCTCTTGTGGCATGTTAGGACATATCTCCCACACCTGTATTGTTCACCGTAATACATATTAGGTGTGGAGGCGTAGTCCTGCATGATTCACAGCATAACACACATACATTGCATTCTTCTTTCCATAAAAAGAAACCCAAACTTATTTGGGTCATAAATCTGACATTTGATGATTTTGTATGGATGCTCTTACATAAGGACCTCGTGAGAGTATATGGTATACGGACAGCAGATGCTCAAGGCATATGACTGGAGATGCAAAATCAATTCATTTCGCTAGAGGCCAGGGGCTGGAGGCAAGGTCACTCTTGGAGACAACACCACCAGGAATGTGGTGGGCGCATGTATAATAAAAACTCCAAGAACCTTTTAATTGAAAATATTTTGCTTGTAAATAGACTGAAACAACTTGCTCAGCATCAGTCAATTCTGTGACAAAGGGTTCAACATAAATTTCTAGCAAACACTTGCATTATAAGCTTAATATAACACTATTTTATAGGAAAAGAGGATCAATAATGTTTATATACTTGATTTAAATAACATTGAGTGTACTGCATCATTTTGCCTGAAAATTACTGCTAACGAGTCTTGGCTATGGCATAGGAGTTATGTCATGCCAGCATGAAAACCCTTAAAAAAGTAACCCAAAAGGACTTAGTTAGAGGTGTCCCCAAGCTTAAGTTCACTAAGGATCACATATGTGATGCCTGTCAACTAGGAAAGTAAGTATAATCCTCTTTCCTCTCCATTAAAAACATCAGCACCGCTAGACCTTTAGAAGTCCGTGACATAAATTTATTTGGACCCATTAGCACTGCCAGCTTAGGGGGGAAAAGTCTATGGATTTGTGATTGTCGATGAATAGTACGAGGTTCATATGGATTAGATTTCTATCACACAAAGTTGAGTCATTTGATGAATTTAAATCCTTCTCCACTTGGATTCAGAAGAGGTTAGGTTATGAGATATTAACCATCCATAGTGATCATAGTGGAGAGTTTAAAAATATAAAATTTAAAATTTTATGTGAGGAGCAAGGGATTAGCCACAACTTTTTAGCTCCCAGCACCCCTCAGCAGAACGAGGTAGCTGAACGGAAGAACAGGACATTAGTGGAAGCCGTTAGAGCCATGCTTGCTGAGTATTCACTTCTAAAATATTTTTGGGCAGAAGCGATGAACACAGCCTATTATATGTTGAATAGGGTGAATGTTAGATCCAAACTGAATAAGACACTCTATGAGATTATTAAGGGTAGAACTCCAAACCTGTCCCACCTCTATGTCTTTGGCTGTAAGGTCTTCATTCTTAACAATAGGAAATCATCCTTAGAAAAAATTGACCCAAAATCTAATGAAGGAGTGTTCTTAGGATATTCAAGTGTGTGGAAATCTTTTAGAGTGGTTAACAAGAGGATATTGGTGGTGGAGGAGACTACTCATGTAGTGTTTGATGAATTTTATCATAAGGAGTTTAGAGCTAAGGAAGAAGAGGAAATAGGAGAGATTACCCAAGGAGTAGAAAATACAAATTTGGAGGAAAGGGTAGAACCTCATAACACATTGCCTAAAATTAGAGATATTCTTTGAGTCATCCTAAAGAACTATCTTAGGAGACCCTTCTGAAGGTGTTAGAATTAGGTATGGACTTATGAAGGAAGTAAACCATTCTGCCTTTATCTCAATGACTGAACCCATCAACATCAATCAAGCCCTTTTTGATGAATTTTAAATGTTAGCTATGCATGAAGAACTTAACCAATTTATAAGGAATGATATTTGGGAGTTAGTAGAAAGACCTATGAATCAAAGTGTAGTGGGAACCAAATGGGTCTTTAAGAATAAAATGAATGATTCTGGTGTGGTGGTTAGAAATAAGGCAAGATTGGTGGCTAAGGGGTACAACCAAATATAAGGGATTAATTTTGAGGAGACCTTTGCCCCTGTAGCTAGATTGGAAGCCATTAAAGTGCTACTTGCCTTTGCCTGTTATAAGGGATTTAAGCTTTTTCAAATGGATGTCAAGAGTGACTTTTTAAATGGGGTAATAAAAGAAGACGTCTTTATAGCGCAGCCCCCTAGTTTTGAGAGCTCCCAATATCCAAATCATGTTTATAAATTAAAAAAGGCCCTATATGGATTCAAACAGACACCAAGAGCTTGGTTTGAGAGGCTTAACACATTTCTACTAGAAAGAGAGTTTGTTAAGGGGAGTGTAGACACCACTCTTTTTCTGAGGAAAGTATGAGATGATTTACTCATTGTCTAGGTTTATGTTGATGATATACTTTTTGGATCTTCTGATAATAATTTATGTGATGATTTTTCTAAGATAATGAGTAAAGAGTTTGAGATGAGTATGATGGAATTGTCTTACTTTTTAAGGTTTAGCATAAGGCAAATGGATGATGGAACCTTTCTTAATTAATCAAAATATACGAAGGACATCTTGAAAAATTATGAAATGGACAAAGCCGAGCCAATCAGTACTCCCATGAGTTTCAGTGTTCAATTAGATAAGGATTCAAATGGAAAATCTGTTGATCAGAAGAAGTACAGATGAATAATTGGATCACTTCTTTACCTGACTGCTAGCAGACCTGATATCATATTTAGTGTTTATCTTTGTACTAGATATCAAGCTGATCTTAAAGAATCCCACCTGACAGTAGTTAAGATAATCCTTAGATATCTCTTAGGGACCCAAAACTTAGGAATCTGGTATCCTAGACACAACACTTTTTTTGAGATTATTGGATATTATGATTCTGATTTTGCAGGATGTAGGGTGGATAGAAAGAGCACATTTGGAACTTACTAATTTATAGGATAGTCTTTAGTCTCCTGGTCCAATAGAAAATAAAACTCTATTATACTTTTCACTGCTGAAGCTGAGTACACTACCTTAGCAAGTTGTGTGGCCCAAGTCCATTGGTTGAAGCAACAAATTTTAGATTTAGGATTACTTGTTGGCATAATTTCAATTCTTTGTGATAATACTAGTGCCATCTACATCTCTAAGAATCCTATCTAACATTCCAGGACCAAACACATTGACATAAGGCATCACTTCATTAGGGACCATATTACAAAAGGGGATATTGAGTTACACCATGTAGCAACTGAAAACCAACTGGCCGACATCTTTACTAAACTACTGGCCTTTAACACATTGAGCATTTTAAGGACTAGATTGAGTGTGATTGACATAAATGCATGAATCTAATGATTATTGATTTTTGAATTTTCTATTTTTCATTTTTCTTTTAGATTTTGGTTGATTTGAATGTCTGTTTCTTTTTAGATCCTTTATTTTTCTGCTGATTTTCATTTGTTTGATTTTCTTATTAGATTTAGTTAATTATTTTTCATGAGCTTTCCTCTTGGATTTTGATTTACTATTTATTTTTTTCATAATCAGATCACTGCTCACTACTACTGATAAATTAGACTTCTGACTGAGAGTTTTGCCTTATTTTTATTTGGAAGCTTGTAAGTAGTGATTGACTCCTCTAAAATAGTTAAAGGGAAGAAATATTGATGATTGTTTCTCTTCCTCTAACTCCTTTAATGGTGTATTGTTCTTTTTGGATAAAAATCTTTTTCAAAATTTAAAAGTTGGACTTTGAAGTAGCGATCTATTTTATCTTCTATAGGAATTTATCTCATATTAGTAGTGCTCTAAATCATTGAATCATTTTCATATTTTCTTAATCAAGTGATTGCATTTATTATATGAGAATGGTTCTATTTTGTGGTTTACATTTACTTATCTAAGAGAGTGAATTTTTCCTCTCTTATATCTGGAAGATAATCTCATAATTGAGAGTCTTTTAGAGGTTTTGAAAGAAAGGAATCTTACAAAAGATGTGCAAAATGCGCCAATCAACTAAAAATAAGAGGAAAAAATTGAGCCCAACTGAAAAGATGCGCAATGTTCGCCAATAAAATTAAAAATATACATAAAGTGTATCAAAATCAAAAGATACACAAAGTATGCCAAATAATTAAAAAGAGGCACAAAATAAGCCCACAAAGAAATAAGCTTCCTCCTCTTTCAAATCTTTAAAAAATCTTAAAAGAATTCATGTATCCTTAATATATTCAAACACCTAAGATTAAAAATTATGATTGCTGGTTCTTTAATTTGCAATACTATTTTTTTAGATATTTTTCTAGAATGAAGTTTGAAAGGATCACTTTTCTTATCTAATTTCTTTTCTTCTGAATTATATTTTTGTTTGAAAGGAATTTGAACCTGTAAGGTGTCTTAGGTAGGAGTTACAAAAATTAATTTTCTAACTTTTCTAGATTTTAGCCCGTCGATTTCTTCTTATTGGCTTTTGAATTGAAAATCAAAGAAAAATTCTGATTTACATGAGTAGATCGATTAAAAAAAAATTCTTTTTGCTTTTTGTTATTATTTCCTCGTGTTTATTTTTTTTATTTTTCTATATGTACTTTAATTGTAATTTTTTTGGGTCCCTTGATCATTCTTCTTCATCCTTCATATTTTCACTTTTTTGTTTACATCATCCTAAAACGATATGATCAAATCATCCCATCTTGATCCAACGACTGATCTGAACTAATTATTGGTCATCATCCTGGACGATACACCTCATCATCCCGGATGATTTGAATTTGGCCCATCCAATTCATTTATTGCATATCATCCTGGATGATCCACCTAATCATCTTGGATAATCCTTTTAGTCAAGAGTCATCCAGCCTGACTCATCAGGATGATTACTTGTGTCTAATCATCCTGGATTGACCATATCTGAATAATCCCTAAATAATCTGACCGACTTTTTGACCAATCATCCTGGATGTAATTATTACTACCTATCATCCTGGACGATCCTGCGATCATCTTGCATAGTATGGCCAATTTCTATTTAAGCAACTATTTCAGCCATTGTTTCACCCATCTCCTTGTCTACTCTCATTCAATCCTCTTTTCATGGCTGGTGGCAAATGATCTAGGCATCAGGGTACTAGTTTCTCAAGGGGAATGTCGATCCCCATTTCACTGACATAGCCGATCAGGCTGCCTTCCAGCGCTATCTTGATGTGGGGATCACTCAATCCAAAATTATAAATTTATGCATTCTCGCATATCCGATATTTGACCTTTTCACTCACACCTCCCTCACTTTTCATTCTGACACTAGCTTTTCTTTTTATCATTGAGCTTCTCTGTATTTTTTTTGTGAATCTTTGCATTGATTATGCTTATACTGCCCACCGCTCTTATGTTAATCGACACCTCATAGAATTAACCACCCAAGACTTTCATGATATTCTCCAACTATCCATTACTGGAGATAAGCTCCATCTTTTATCCTCTGACCCTGACTTTAACTGGAGTGTCACCAATCACTTTCTTAGGAACATCAATACCCCACACCATGATAATGCATGCTCTTCCTTAGTCAAGGATACTATGATAATCTAGCATGTCCTTCGCTCCTCTATTATTCCAAAGGCTGGGGACCGTATCCATATTACCCCCTTGCTCTCCATAACTACCTACTATATCATGGCCTGTCATGATTTCAATGCTATCGGTCTCCTATTTTACTACATTGAACACCTCACTAGCGTTAGGGATCTGGGCCACAGGAGACGTCCCAACCTAGCCTTAGGACACATCATTGCCTATGCTCTTGAAACAAAATACAATCTATAATATCCAGTTCTAGCAAATGTCTCTCCTTCCTTCTACTCCAACAACTCCTTCCATGTTATTCACAGTACTCGAATTCATTTGAACCCCATCACGGATGTTGAGGGAGAAGAGGAAGAAGCTACTCCTAACCTGCTGCACCTGCTCCTCTCCATATAGAATCATCGTTAGATCACCTGGTGCACAAGTTTGACCTGTGGGATGCTCGTTTTGACTCCTACATGGTTGCCCAGGAGTAGCAGTATGCTGAGAATGTGAATCGATTTAATGCCTTTGTAGCCCAGCAGCAGCAGTAGTAGCACGACCAGGATTTGGCCTTGTTTGGAGAACAGTTTACCACGCTCTACAGTCTATTTCAGTCACCACCACCTCCTCCTTCATCTAATCAGGATCCCCCTTTTTACTAGTTTGATTTCTTTTCTTATTTTTTAGTGTTGGTTTTGTACTGTTTTCTTTTATGTGTCTATGTGCTATTTTCCCCTTTTTGAGATGTTAAAAGGGAGAGTAGTTTGTGTTTTAGGTCATTGTATATTTTGAATTATCAATATTCAGTATTCTTGTACTATTTGCCTGGCTAATAGAAATTGCATTCCTTAGTTTTCATGGCTTTGTTGTTTATTTACTGAATTTGAAATTTCTAACAAATGTTTGCCATCATCAAAAAGGGGGAGATTATTTCAAATTTGGATTCAAAGATTATGATTTTGATGATAGAAAATATTCATATTTCTATTTGAGTGCCTAATCTCTTAGGTTCACAAGATTAATTACAATTCAAGCTAGCTCAAGATCGAGTCAGTCTATTTGTATTTCAAGTTCAATGTAATTTTTTCACCTTTCTTGAGTCAAGTATAATGTAATGGATCCCCAAGCTAAGTAACTTTGCACACACACACACTCAGGGGTAGAGTTTTAGTGAGTTAGAGTTTCTATTTTGATTTTATTCATATCATCCTGGATGATAGTCATATCATATGTATATGATAGATCATAGTCATCATCTAGATGATAGTCATATCATCCTAGATGATAGTCATATCATCCTAGACGATCCCTTGAAAATAGAAACCCTAATTAGGGCAGTCATGTTAAGTCAGTCTGATTAAGTAGATCATCCTGGATGATACTCCCATTATATAGGATGATATACTAAAATTAGAAAATCTTAGCCGCCAGACTAAGTTAGGAAAGTTTTTTATTTTTAGTATTTTAGTCTGATCATCCTCGATGATACGTGTATCATGTTGCAAATCTGGTTTTGATGATGACAAACATATTTCCAGTGTGTTTTGCTTGGCTAATCTATTTCAGGCACAAAAGACCACGAGCCACTCAAGTCAACTCAAGATCAAGTCCAAGTGTGTCATATGTATGATTTTTCCTTTTATTGAGTCAATTGTAATGTAACTGATCCCCTAGTTAAGTAACCTTGCACACACACACTCAGGGGGAGAGCTTGAGTGAATTAGAGTTTCTGTTCAAATTTTGTTCAGATCGTCCTGGACGATTTCCATATCGTCCTGGACGATTCCAGCCAAAATAGAAACCCTAATTAGGGCGACTAAGTTAAGAGGGTCTGATTAAGCAGATCATCCTGGACGATCTCTGGATCGTACGGGACGATATGCCCAAATAGAAATTCTCAGCCACTAGATCAAGTTAGGAAAATTCTTATTTTTAGATACTTGGTCTGATCGTCCCGGACGATTCAGTACAACCATGCCTAATTTAATCTAGTAATTAAGAAAAGCAATTTATTTTTGGTTGATACGATCATATCGTCCTGGACGATCGCAGGATCATCCCGGACGATCATGATCGTTTAGTGCATTTCAGCTGTACGACCCGAACTGTGTTCAGGACGATTTGGGGCCTTTTTGAACTAATCGTACAGGACGATGTCCCAATCGTCCTGGACGATCAAGTCATTTTTTGGTCGTCCAGCACAGATTTCTCTGGATGACCCGAGCTGTCCTCTGGACGATTTTCCTTGATTTGCACTAATCGTCCCGGACGATTGCAAGATCGTACGGGACGATATGAACAACTTTTTCTACTGATCGTCCAGAAGAGCCTAATCGTCCAGGCTGAAATAGCTGAATTTGAACTGATCGTACAGGACGATCTACCAGTTGAGATTTAGGGCAAATTTTAAGCCCTCCTTTAAAAGAACTTTTTCCAAAAATAAGAAATATCTTTTGCTGCCTTCCTTCCCTGAGAAAACCCTAGAGAGAGAGAGAGAGTTGGGAGAGAGAGAAGATCTTGTGAGGAGGAGTTAGTAAGGGATTCACTAAGGTTGCTCCAAGCACGGATCAGAGTCATCTTCTCCGCTCGTCGTCTTTCGTCTAGTCGGTGTTCGTCGTGGGAGGATCGTTCGCAAGAAGATCCGGGGTTCTCTGCCCACTTCAGGTGGAAGCAAAAGTAGTTCGAAGGTTCTCTGCCTGCTTCAGGAGGAAGCTAAAGGAGGTCGGGTTCTCTGCCTCACCGTGTGGTGAAAAGGAGGTGTTTGTACAGGCTTCTCCGCCTTGCTGTGGGAGCAAAAGGAGAGACACTTTTTGTTTAGTGCAATACCCGGAGGGGAGGCTCCGGGGAGTTGACGTAGGTCAAGTTGACCGAACCACTATAAAATCTGGTTTGCTTTTCTGATTCAGTTTTGCACTTTACTTTTCTGATATTAACTGCTTAGGTGAATATCTGTGGTTGATCTTTTCGTTCTTATTTATGTGTTTCGTTGCTACGTATCGAAAAGATTTTTATTGTTATCGTGAATTTTTAAATAACCAATTCACCCCATCTTGGTTAGCCTCGGGACTAGTTCACTAGGGCTTAACATCCCTATCGAACTTTCATATCATCCTGGATGATGCATTATAATCATGCCTAAATTAGTAAGGTGATTAAGAAAAGTAATTAAGATTTGATTGATTCGATCATATCATCCTAGATGATCATAATATTATCTTAGATGATCAATTAGAAATCCTAATCGTATAGTGTATTTGACCTGGACGACCCAAACTGTCTGCCAGACGATATTCCCAATTTTGAACTAATCATACGGGATGATAGCAATATTATCCTGGACGATCAAGTCATTTTGAAATCATCCAGCATGGTTATCCTGTACGACCCGAACTATGTACCAGATGATTTTGGGCAATTTTAAACTAATCGTACAGGATGATATACATATCATCCTGTACTATCAAGTTATTCTCTTTTAATCATTCAGGCTTTTCTCTTGGATGACCCAAACTATCCTCTAGATGATATTTCAATTTTAAACTAATCGTCCAGGATGATCGTAAAATTATCCCGGACGATCAGAACAAACAATATCTTCTAATCGTGCAGAGGAACTAGATCATCCAGGCCAAAAGGGTCTGATTTACACTGATCGTACATGACAATCTTTGACGATAAGTTGAGATTTAGGATAATTTTTTAGCCCTTCTATTTATGGTCTCTTTCTTGCTTATGTATAAATCTTTTATCATTATCCTCACTTGAGAGATTCTTGAGAGGGAGAGGGAGAGCTTAGGAGAGAGAGAGAGGATCTTGGGAGGGGGAGTTTGTGAGGTGTTTACAAAGGTTACTCAAAGCAAGGATTCGAATCGTCATCTCCAGTCATCATCCCTTATCCCTTGGTGTCTCTATGGGAAGGATCATCAGCAAGAAGATCAAGGTTTTCTGTCTGCTTCAAGAGGAAGAGAAATGAGGTAAGGTTCTCTGCCTGCTTCAAGAGGAAGCAAAAGGAGTTTGGGTTGTCTGGCTCACTGGGTTGGTGAAAAGGAGTTTTTGTAAAGGCTTCTCCGCCTTGTTATGGGAGTTGAAGGAGAGTCACTTTGGTTTAGTGTAATACCTGGAGGGGAGGCTCCAGGGAGTTGATGTAGGTCAAGTTGACTAAACCACTATAAAATCTGGTGTGTTCTTTCTGATTATTTTTTGCACTTTACTTTTCTATTGATGATCATGTGATTGAAGTTATTATTTTGTTTCGTTAAACATCTTCACATCATCATGAAATTCTAATTATTTTAAAACATTTGAAAAGGTTTTCAAAATCATTTTTGCTTAAGAATTTTTTAAAACTACTAATTCACCCCCCTCTTGGTTAGCCTCGGGCTAGTTCATAAGGGCTTAACATCCCTAACAAACTTTCAGTTATTTGGCAACATAATTGAGTTTTTAGGGTTTTCTGAAGCCCTCATTTTAGGCACATCGTACTGGATGATCCTACGATTGTGCTGGATGATCTTTACCTCCAGAATTGAGTTTTTAGGGTTTTTGGAGCCCTCTATTTAAGCTTTCTTAAGTCACTTGGTAAGTGCCTTTGGTAGCCATTTAGGCTTCATTTTTCTAGAGAAAACTTGCAAAAGAGAGCCTTGAAAGGGAGAGAGAAAAAGGTGGAGTTTGAGAGAGCGAGAAGATCCTTGGAGGGGGTTTCAAGGGAGTGTGAAGGGGGTTTCACACGGTTGATTCAGTAAGCTTGTACCTTAATACCATCGAATTTAAGGTTTGTCTGAGGGAAGTTTTGGGAAGAAGATGATCTCTTTGGTGTCAAAGGACTAGGTTCTCTGCCTTCACCAAGATGAAAA